>LSRZ01000056.1:29537-40306 GCA_001625125.1 Haemoproteus tartakovskyi | reverse complement strand
AATTTCTTATTTGGTGAATAAATTCAAACTTATTATTAGAAAACTCCATATTCGTTCCATGTTTCTTAATACCTTAATACTTTATACCTTAATTCTCAATTTATTTAAATGGACTTAAAAGGAATATCATTTAAACGAACATAACGTTCATATGTTTTTTTTTTTTTTTTAATTACCAAACACCACCGCTTTATCTTTTTTATTTTTTTTTTTTTAAAAGTAAGCGAAAAAAAAATGTTAACAATATTTTATATTTTATATAAACAAATTTCAATGAATACTATATGAAAAGCGCAAATTGAATAGGAATATAATGTTTCTTAATATTACCGCTAGTTCAATCATTCCTGATATGAATTTATTGTCATTTCATTTTGATAATTTTTTATAATGTTTTTTAACATAGGGTTACCAGATAATGGGATATAAAACTTTGCATTTTTATTTTTCAAATTATTTTATGTAAAATATGCTAGTCTCTTGTATTATATTAAAAAAAAAATGATTTCACGAAATGTAAAAAGAGAAAATGGAAGAACAAAAAAAAAAATATTCATTTGTTTCAAGTATATAAATATATATAACATATATATAACATATATGTATATATAAATCAATATTGGTACGTATAAATATCTTTGAAAGAGTAAGAAAACACATATTGTGGAGATATTTCGACCTTTGTGCAAAATTCTAAAACAACGTTCATTTTTTTTTTTATTATTTTTTTTTTTTATTGTCTCTACTTTTTCCCAATATTTAAATAAGTAAATAAAATTAAAAATACATAATCTTAAATGAAATGAAATTAAGTGAAATGAAATTAAATGAATTGAAAATAGATTAAACTGAATTGAAAGGGAAATCAATCAGAAAGTGTGAATTTACAAGATGATAGAAAGCCCTCAAAAAAGGTTTAAAATAAGTGAAAGGAAATTTCGAAATATAAATTGGGATGATAAGGAAAGAAAAAATGAGAAGAATAGTTTTATAAAAGAGTGTAATGAAAAAAAGGGTTGTGAAAAGAACGATACAAGTGAATGGGTTTATAATAAAATTAATGATATATGTGAACAGTGGAAACTGTTTGGAAAAAGAGAAGATTGTCAAAAAGAAGAGGAAAACAGAAAAGAAGGGCAAAGAGAAAAGGAAAGGAAGAGAGAAAATTATAAAGATGAAACATATCGAAGTAACCGAAAAGAGACGAACGAAATTAGTACTTTAAAAAAAAAAGAAAAAAAGATCATATTCACAATTTTCAGCAACCTTGAAAACTGAAAGAGAAGATAAAAGAAAATTCCGACCCCCATTCGGTTATTTATCTTTATTAAAATCACTTTCCCTTATTTATGAGTTTTATACCAATCAAGAAATAAAGATTGGGGATAATAATGACTTACAAAATTACCAAAAAATAGAAACAAAAGATGGAAAAGAAAAGGACAAAGAGAAGGAAAAGGAAAAAGTGAGAAACACGGAACGGGATCAAAAGCAAGAGCAACGACAAGGAAAAGAAAAAGAACAAGAACAAGAAAGAGATATAAAGCCACACAGAAAGTTAAAAAGAAGTACATCGTATGAATCATTGTTTAATTGGGAAGATGAGAAAAAAATGCCTATGAAATGTGTTAATGAAATATTTAGCAATATTGTGAATGAAAAGAATGGTTTTTTTTTCGCTTTCAATACACTTTTTTTTGTAGATTTGAAAACCTTTTATTATTTTGTTGATATTATAAATACATTAAATTTTATGGGTGTAGACAAATGCGTAACAAAAAGGGGAGAGAAAAATAAAAGAATTTTAATATTTGAACAAATTGGTTTATATTTTGACAAAAAGAATACAGTGATCTTATGTGACAAAACACAAACAGAAAATTCTGTGTCTCCTTATTCCGCAAATGCAGCATTTAAGAAAACTTTTGACTTTTTTAAATTTCATGAAATAAATGATGACAAAAAAATTTTTCTTAATTATAATAATAATAATAATATTAATAGTACTAATGATGATATTAATAATAAAAATAATAATATAAGAGACATGGAAAATATAATAGAAAAACTACAACTATTAAAAATGGAAAAATCAGATGAAGAATATTTATATATTGCTATGCATAAATGCAATAAAGAAATTCATTCAGAGTTTTTAAAAATAACAAATATATTTCGAGACATTTGTGGATTAAGTCAAAATTATTGGGATGAAAGACGATGGATTTATTCGCAGTTAACAACTGGTCACATTTTTGAAGAAAAAAGAGAAGTAGAAGATGAAAAAAAAGTACTTGAATTGAGAAAAACGAGGAAAAATGAGGAAGTTCAGAAAAAAGAAAAATATGGTGAACAAGAATATTGTGATGAACATAAAAGTGGCAGTGTAAAAGAAAGTATAGTACAAAATGAAAAAGAAAATGAAAAAGAAAAAGAAAAAGAAGAGACGGAAGGAAAAATAAAAGCATTGATAAAAGAAAAAGGAAAATATATGAAGAATTTCGTGAGAGACTTGTTTCATAAAATGTCCCATTTGAACACCACTACCAATAAACAAGAAGACAGAAATAAACAAGAAAACAGAAATAAACAAGAAGAGATTGGTGAATCAAATTACGGAATAATAAGTCTTACTGAAGTGGAAAAAGAAAAAGTGGAGACTGAAGGTTCAGAGAAGATAGACAAACAAAAAGAAAATGAAAGTTCCAATATTCATAATGACGTAGATTTAATTAAGGATTCAAACTCAAGTAAAAAGGAAGGTTTTAATTCACAAAAGAAATTGACAAACAGTAAAGAAGAGAAAGAAGAAAAAGAAGAGAAAGAAGTTAATGATGTATTAGTCGATAAACTAAGCGAAAACATTGTTGAAACATTTAATAAAAAAAAGGAATGTGAAGAAAAAGAAATAGAAAATGTTGAAAATGTCAGTGAATCAGGAATGACCGGAACTGAAGAAGTAACAAGTGATGTGAATAGAGATGATAAAGAGGCAGAAAATATAAAAACGGAAAAGGAGGAATTAGAAAATAGCGACTACGATAGAAAGCAGATATATGGAGTTGGTAATAAATCAAATACAGACGAAGAAATTTCAGGTTGTGAACAAAAAAAGAAATAAGAAAAAAAACAGAAAAAGAAAATAGCGACGGAGATGGAGACGGAAACGGAGACAACCACAATTACGACGACGATGATGATGAAACAGAAGCAGAAGAAAGGGAACTGAAACAAGAACAAAAACAGGAACAGGGAAAAACAGAAAAAAAAATATTTACCAAAGAAGAAAAAGAAAGAAAGGAGGAAAAAGAAGAAGAATCAGAAAAATTAGAAGAATCAGAAAAAGATACAGAAAAAGAAGAAGAATCAGAAAAATTAGAAAAATCAGAAAAATCAGAAAAATTAGAAAAATCAGAAGAAGATGAAAAAGAAGAATCAGAAAAATCAGAAAAATCAGAAAAATCAGAAAAATCAGAAGAAGATGAAAAAGAAGAGTCAGAAAAATCCAAAAAATCAGAAAAATCCAAAAAAATCAGAAAAATCAGAAGAAGATGAAACAGAAGAAGGAGAACAAGAAAACAACGAAAAGGAGCAAACAGAAAAAAATCAATCAGGAGATGTTAATGAAAGGGAAACAGAAGTTGGGAGAGAACAAGAAGAAAAACAATCGGACCTGGAAAAATATGATGAAAAGAAAAACAAAAAAACGAACTCAACAGACAGCGAAGAACAAAACTCTTACCATTCTGAATCGGAACAGAGTGAAAAAAGTGATGGAGATCATGAACATGAGCCCGAAAATAGTGTTTCGGAAAAGACAGAAAGTGAGGAAAGCAAGGAGGAAACGGAGAAAAGCAGTGACATTTCTTCCGAATACCACAAAGACACAGAGTCAGAAGAAAGAGAAAGCAAAGGGACAAATGATGAAGAAAATGAAGCAGAAGAAGAAGAAAAAGAAGAAGAAGAAGAAGAATCTGTAGTAAAAAAAATTAACATATTTTTAAAAGAAGGAGAAAATCGTATTTTCAACAGAGAGTACATAACATACATGAAAAGGATATTTTATTGTGATGGGTGTAATTGTGTGAAACATTATGAAAATGAAAATAAGTTATTTATAAAAGAAATAAAAAAATTATATGGTATAGTAAAGAATAAGAAACTGGATGTCACTTGCATAAGTGACATGAAAGAACCTGAGCAGTTGAAATGTTATAAATTACGAAAGGCGTATAACATTTTATTGTGGTTACTTCATTCTATAGGAAAAGAAACAGAAAGGTTGCGAAAGCATTTAAAGGACTCAAGTAATTATATATTTATAAATTCAGGAATAGAAAACTATTTAAACGAGCACAATATATCTTTAATTGAAAAAAGGTTGCATCACACGGGGATGCGGGAAAGTCAATTTCGTGAGAATGTCATAAATGATTTCTTTTTTAGTAACCGATGGAGAACGATGAAAAAAAAATACATTTATTATGAATCGTTTGATCAATACAAAATTTTACTGGTTAGTTTAAAAGACATTTTTAATGATCGATCTATGCAGAAACAATTACATGATGTTGCTTATTATGTAGAATTGGGAGAGGACAACGAAACCGATTTCAAAAATGAAATTTACAAAAATGAAATTTACAAAAATGAAATTTACAAAAATGAAATTTACAAAAATGAAATTTACAAAGATGAAATTTACAAAAATGATGAGAAAGATATCCATGATCTATATAATAATGCGGGGTGGCTGATTCCCTCCTACATTAATGATTTTTTTCAAAAATTTCAGATAAAAGAAGTATATCTGAAACATTTGCAAAACTTGTTTCATAATAGCATTCCTACTTTGGAATGTGTAAACATGTTTATTAAATGTTTAAATACAAATTATTCGAAAATACATGAGAACAAATTATTTTTCAAATACGAATTAGATAATACTTATTTATCACTTTTTCCATATGTATACTGTTGTAATATTCAATTAATAAGACATTCTGAATTTTTAAATTTAAAAGAAACGTGTCAGACTATTATTAAGGATCATAACATTTATGATGATTTTATAAATCATTTGTCAGCATATATATTTGAAAATTATTATTTTCTTGTTCCTTTTTGGACGTCTTATGGAAGATTTTTAATTATAATTAAAACGGATAAGAATGAAAATTCTTACACTTATGATGTTATAATTACTAGTTTTGTTTTTCCGAATGAAAGCAGTTTTCATGCGATAATTCATTTTTCGCATTTTTTTATAAAATCGTTGAACGGTTTTTTAAATAATGTGTATTCGGATACCAACCGACGTGTCATTGTATTTGATGAATTAGCAGACGTGGACAAACAACAGATTTTGTTTCCGGAAGTTGAATCCCCCCAGAACAAAGAAGAAATTATGGTAAATTTTATGTTTTTAATTGAATCTTTTTTTAATAATGTTAAAAAAATTAGACCACCAAAGGAGTTCAGCCAAGGGCTGCGTTTTTTATATTTGACTCGACTGTTCGAGTTTTACCATGAACGATAATAATATGAAAACAAGTAAATGTATTTTTCACATAGGAAAACACAAAAAGTACAAAAACAGAAAATGAAAACGTTAAGAGCAAAAACAAAAACGGAGAATAAAAACGATGACAACAAAAAAAAAAAAAACTTAACAAAAACGGAGAATAAAGACAATAAAAATGAAAAAAAAAATTAACAAAAAGAGAAAGGAAAGAAAAAAATGCCAATATAATCACAAATAAAAATGATGTAGAACGACGGCTGATGAGAAAGACTCATTTATGTCGAGGGAAAACAGTTTGGCATTAAAAAATAAATATTCAAAAGAAAAAAAAATTGGATACCTTTGAAATCAGCACACTATATGTATATCGATATATATACATAAGTGCGTTACGCTTTATAAACACATTTTTTTCATTCATAAATACTTGCGTATGTAGATATAGCAGTTGTGCATATATTTTGTGCATATTACAAATTTTTCATTTTGACAATTTTTGCATGAATATGAAATTTTCAGAATTATATTTTTTTTCATAAACACATAAAGAAAACATTTCCATATGAAACAAATTTTTTTCTTTATCATTAACATATAGATACTTTTAAGAAACATCGGTATTTACATAGTACATTACAACATGCAAAAGAGGTATTACAGACAGGTCCTTTTAGGAATACCAGTAGAAGCAAATATATAAATGTGTAAAAGGATGTAACATGTAGTTTTTCGAAAAGGAGAACAAAAGAGAATATAGCGATAGATGGTGTGTACATAATATAAAAAATTATAAAAAAGAAACAGAACAGTATATAAGAAAATAGTTACCTAACTATTTTCGTAATTTTTTATTATAATGCACATCAGTGTAAGAGAAAGAAGGATTTGCATTTTTTTTTTTTTTTATGGGTTTCATTTTAAATTAAAAAAGATGCATATATAGGAAAGTGGTCACTTGGGTGGTGGATTTTTGTTGTTCTGTAGGGAATTGCATAGAATAAAAATCGAATATATGACATGGGCTTAAATTGTGTTTGAACAGCGGTCTGTGGTACAAGAACTTTCACTTCAGATTCTTGAGAAACACAGATATAATCTAATGTTTGCTGATATTTTAGAGAAAAGTCATTTAATGTATATTGACAATAATCATTTAAAGCGGAATCATAAGTAGTTTCTAAATCTGTTCTCGTTAATTTACAATTTAAGTTGTTTTTGGCGATAGCCCAATCTATGTATGATTTCTCAGTATGATATGGAATATTAAAATCCCCTACAAAAAATAATGGTTCTTTTTTTTCTATATAAATACTGGGAATTCCACTGTATACCCATTCGCTTAATTCTTTGATCTGTTTCATTCTGGTTAATTGGTATCGTGGCCCTTCTTCCGCTTGTAAATGGGTAGCTACGACATTGACGCTTTTGTTATGAACTAATATTTTAGCGTATATTGCTCCTTTGGATGATAAGGAATCGGGACAGTTTTTGCTCGAATAGAGTAAAGCATGCGTTGTTAATATTTTATGTTTCGATAAAACTATTACTCCTCCATTTAGAACCTGATAAAATTTTCTTTTTCCTGTTATTGTTAGAAAATCAGAAACCTGAGGTTCTCCTTCTATAAAAGTTTCATCATCTCCCTCTGTAGGTAAGACGTCGACATTCATCCATACGTCACCTAAAGAAATAGTTTCCGAGATAATGCTTTTAATTAACCTTTTTTCACCCTTTGAAATAAGGCCAATTGTCCCGGAATCGGAGTGAATAAAACTTTTTTTTTTCCTTTTAACACCTGTTTCATTAACAATAGTAGCATCTAAGATAGTAGCATCTGTGATCCCCGTTTTGTGATTAATACGTTTACCATTTTCCTTATCCGCATCTTTTGCATGTGTAAAATGTAAATTTCTTATTTTACGTAAAGTTTTTTTTTTTTTTTGGATTTGAGTTTATTACCAATTACATTTGTGAAGTAAGGGAATTTTTTTACTACTGCACTAGAAGTTAATATTTTTAAAATGGTACTTGTGAAAACCTCATTAAGAACTAAAATATCAATATCATACTTATTATCAAGAAATATAATGTATTCTATAACTGCTTTTTTTCGAACCCACGTATTTAGAGCCAATGTTAGAGCATTTGGCATCATCTGAACATTGTAGTTCATAATGGTTAGTTTTTGTGATTGCTCTTCTTTTCCCACATTCTGTAAAGAGGTGCCCCTTTTACACCGTGCTCGATTTTTAACAGTTTTACTCATGTTACTGTTATATAATAGTATTAAAATATAAAGGAATTATTTTTCTGTTTATAGAAAAACAATAAATAAAAAAAATAACAACTACAAACAAAATATTGTATTTTATGGTAGATTTGCACTTTACTCAATATACTATATGTTCATTACTTAGTGTTTTTAATCTGTTGAACTGCACATCAATTATAAAAACTTATTTTCTGTTCACTTTTTCACAGAAAAAATAATTACACAAGGATTGCACTGTCACAACAGATAATCAAGATGCAAAAACTTTTTTAGTGTTTATGTATTTTGTTTATGTATTTTACTTCAACAAATACATTATTGACAAAAAAAAGTAAATATATATATTCTTTGACATAATAGAAAAACTTCGGTTAACACATAATAATTTATATCTATTGTGGATACCTATAAAAAGTAATCTCGAGTGTATCCATATATATATATTTTTATATACATATGTCTACATAGGTATATCTTTGTGTGACAACTTCAAAAATAAAAATGACGTACAAACCGGATTATGGAATGTAATTCTTCCCTTCTTTTTTTTATTGTACGTAATGCAAAAACACAAAAATGACAAGTTTTATAATGAATCTGATGATGTTTTGCATAATGAAATTGTAACATCATGAACTCAATGAAATAAACAATAGATATTTATTTGGTGTGCACAGTCTTTGTTTCATATAGAAAAAAAAAGAAAAAAAAAGGAAAAAGAAAAAAAAAGAAAAAAGAAACAGAAAAAGAAAAAAATAGAAAACATATCTAGGCATGTATTTTATAAAACATGCACTTGTTATCGTATTAGAATATATCTGTCTTTCTTTCAAAATATGACAAGATAGAATGTTACTTTAAAAAATTATCTTAATTATAATAATAAAACTTCATAATGGAATTAGACATTTGACAACGTCGCCTTAAATAAACTTTAATTTATACTGCTGAATTATTATTATTATTATTATTTTTATTATTTTTTATTAATTTTATTTTTTATTATTATTATTGTTAATTATTATTATTGTTTATTATTATTATTTTTTATTATTATTATTATTATATCTTCTTTTAATTAAGTCGATTAGTTTTTATTTAAATTGATCATTTGTGAGCGTGTGTTGCTTTTTCTTATAAAATATACAGTGTAAATTCGTTTCAATGTTACAGATAAGCTTTCTACACTTCAAAATATTTCAAAATATTTTAAAATATTCATATAAAATTGTAAAACATACAAAGGATTGTATTGAAGTGGTCACAATGAATACTGATTCTTCCTAGTGCTAACATATTTATTTTTATTCAGCACAAGACTTATCCTCTATTTTCATTTTTAAAAATTTTTCATTTTTAAAATTTTTTCATTTTTTAATATCTTTCATTTTCGTCATCCGTTGAACATTTTTTTTTTTTTTTAAGTAAAACAACCTAAAAAATTGTGCGGAAAAAAAAAAGAGATTCGATGCATAAAGATCTATTGCGCATAATCAATTTCTTTTTTCTGAGTTTTAAGTTTTAAGACGGTTTAAACAACTGTTTGTTCATATATATTTCCTATACTGATAAACAATGCATATATGTTTTCAAAATTCATCAATCTTATCTATTTATAAATAAAATTCTGATGTTAATTAATCTAAATGAATTATTACAAATGTTCCTTTTTTTTTTTTTTTTACTTTTGTTTAACGTGAAAACCCTTCAGAAAGTATAAAAAAAACAGAACGTGTTTTATGCTTTAAAATGATCATAATCTCACAGCTTGTATAAGTTTTTGCGTTTAGAACATTACTAATGGAAATCTGTTATTTTTTGTTTTCAGCAATTTTCACTAGTGTTGAAAAAAAAAAAAGTAAAATGAAAATGACTTTATAGTGCTCATGCATCATTGTGCAATTTGCCATTGGAAAAATTTCTTTTCACAAATACTTAAAATTTCTGAGAATATCACTATATTGATATCTGTTATATATAGTAAGATTATAAGGTTCATTTAGAAGAAAAAATAAAAGATATCTACAGAAAGCAAAGATTCTCAGAAATCTCGTATTTAAGAATATGTAAGACTGTCTTTGATTTTCTTGAATTCGATATCAAACGAATGATTGTATAATCCATATTCATCCACATGAATGATAGAGATCACTGAAACCAACATGTCGATATTTTTTTTAAAAAGTTAAAATAAGTTAATTAACAAATAATAATGCATATAAACTTTTAAATAGATACAATCAATTTTAGAAAGAGATACGATTTGTTTTGAAACAGATAAAATCACTTTTCGAAAAGATACAATCAGTTTTTCAAAAGATACGATCAATTTTGAACAACAGACGTTCATCTTTGAAAAAGATATGACATTTCTTATTTGTATCTTTTAGATTTGTAACTTTTGTTTAAAACCAACCACATCATACTACTATGTGTATACATCTACATTTGCGCATACCTCTTATATGTGCAACAACAAATAAAAAAATATAATGACCAATTAACGATTAACGACTTTGTGCAAGTGAAAGATAAAAAAAAATTTAAGCGTTTGGTTTTTTTAAATAGGATATATAAAAAAAAAAAAAAAAGAGAAAAAAAAAATATGAAAAAAAATTTTTTATGGCTTTTTTTTTAAGTTAAACTATAATTTGAAGATTTTGTTTTGAAATTTTTTTTTGTAAAATGTGTCTCATGCATTATTTATATGTTTTTCTTTCATGTTGAAATTATATTTTGAAATTTTATATATTCAGATGAAATTGAAATAATTGAATTGAATTAAAATAAAAGGAAAATATATAAAATATGTTTGTAAACGTAAAATAGTATTGTTTACAATTGTGAATAAGTATACTGTATTTATAAAGGTTTAAATAAAATATATGCTTGATTTTAATTTTTATTTGTGATTTTGATTTTTAGTAGTGGCAATGTGTTTTTTCAAACATTGTCATTATACACTATGTATTT
>LSRZ01000056.1:3351-23648 GCA_001625125.1 Haemoproteus tartakovskyi | reverse complement strand
CTTTACTTACGTTTCGTTTCTTTTCTTCTTTCTTTTGTTTTTTTTTTTTTTTTTTGAAACAGTTGCAACTGACCTAGATATAGTATAAACCATTGCTACGTAATTGTGTTGTCCACTCGTTCATTAACAAGAAAAGGAAAACGATAATTATAAAAAAGAAAGTTAGAAACGATGGCTTTAGCGGAACTCAAAAAGAGAGTGTACAAATTTTTAGAAAATGAAGATGAGTTAATTTTTCCTGTAGATGAAAAAGTGGATTTAGATTATGCAAAAGAGAAAAAAGGATTAAGTAGACCGAATTGTAGTAATATATATTATCCAAAAAACTATGATATAAACGCTGCTTTAGAAGGGAATGTCGGTTTTCTAGATATTCCCATGTGTTCGAAATATGATTTTTTTTGTTTTGTTTGTAAATATTATAAAAATAAAGATTTTTTAGGAGAAAGGAAAAGGGAGATAGTAAATGACAAAACAGTATTCGGTTCATATGTATTTAAAACATATGCGCAAGTAAAAAATGAGATAGAAGTGTTTGCTTCCGCATTATGTCAGTTTTCAAATATTGAACCTAGCACATTTGAAGACAATGGGAGTATTAATAAACTGAAAATTATAGGAATTTGGTCAAAGAATAGAGTAGAATGGCTGATCACTGATTTGGCCTGCTCAGCTATTGATTTTGTTACTGTGCCTTTATATGACACAATGGGCATAAATTCCGTAAAATACATTTTTGATAAAACCAAAATGGAAGTGTGTTGCATTGAATCGGAGAAGTTAGAAAATTTAATCAGTATAAGAGAAGAACTGAAGTACTTAGAAATCATAATAATATACGATGAATGGAATATAAATGAGGAGTTAGTGAAAAAGGCAGAAAGCGTTGGATATAAAATATATTTTTATAAAAACTTAATTGACAAGTATAAAAATAAAAATATTGTTTGTGAATTATATAATTGTGACAAAAAGAAAGAAAGATGGGATGAAGACAACATAGTAGATGGAAACAAAAAGAACAGTACGGAACTAAATGAAGTGGAAAAAGAGTGGGCTGCTAGCGATACTACTGTTGCGAATCACAAAAAAAACAAGATTCGGAAAATGTCTGCAACTGATGTGTCTGGGGATGATAAAGGGGAGCACAAAGGGGGGAAGGCGCAGGAATCATCACAAGAGAAAACAAATAAAGAAGGTGTTGGAAAGGAGGAGGCATGTAAAAAACAAGATCAGCAGGATGGAGAGGATATAAAGGAGTGTGAGAAGAATACAAACAAAGAAGAGGAAGATGAACAAGAGAATGATATCGAAAATGTGCAAGATATTACAAAAGGGTTAGAAATGCATTCCTCTGAAAAAGGTGTAAAAGATCTTTCGGATGTGAATGTGTTAAAAAGGAGAGCAAGTGACAGAAATGTGCAAGAAGGAGCGAGTTGCCACGTGAAACCTAAGAAACCTAATGCACGTGATGTTTGTTCGATTATATTTACATCGGGTTCCACGGGAACGCCGAAAGGAGTTATGTTATCTCATTTGAATTTTATCACTTTTATTCAAAGTTATATAGTAGATGGCAATCGATTAGGAATAATCAAGCATGATTGTATTTTAAGTTATTTGCCGCTGGCGCATGCTTATGAAAGATATATAGAATATGCTATTTGTTTTTTTGGTGCGAAGATTGGATATTTTTCAGGCAACATCAAAGATATTTTGGGAGATATTAATGAATTAAAGCCAACGTTTTTAATTGCAGTGCCGAGAATTTTGCAAAAAATTTATGATAATATAATGGAAGGATTAAGGGCTAAGTCTGTTTTGGCACGAATGCTTGTAAAAACAGCAATTAAA
Organism: Haemoproteus tartakovskyi; assembly: GCA_001625125.1. Taxonomy (NCBI): domain Eukaryota; phylum Apicomplexa; class Aconoidasida; order Haemosporida; family Haemoproteidae; genus Haemoproteus; species Haemoproteus tartakovskyi. The sequence continues at coordinate 21,794 of LSRZ01000056.1, read as the reverse complement.
AAAAAGAAGCTTTTGTATGCAAAAAACCCTACAAAGTTTAGTCATGGTTTTTATGATTTAATATTACAACCTATAAGAAACCGGTTTGGAGGTGCTTTGAGAATTCAAGTTATGGGATCTTCTTCTATGGATAACACGAAATTAGTGGAATTACAAATGATTTTTAGTACGCCTATTTCGGAAGGATGGGGAATGAGTGAAGTAGGTATTGGATTTTTGCAACATCGTTTTGATAATAATAAAGGGACGATAGGAGGTCCGTTTGCTAATGTGTTGATGAAAGTATCAAAAGTAGAACAAATGAAATATGATCCTAAAGGTACTCCTAACCAGGGAGAATTGTGTGTTAAAGGAAGTGGAGTTATGTTGGGATATTTTCGTGATGAGAATTTAACAAAAAAATCTTTTGATTCAGATGGATTTTTTTTCACAGGTGATATAGCAGAAATTTGTGAAAATGGTTGCGTGAAAATAATTGATAGAGCGAAAAACATATTTAAATTATCTCAAGGGGAATATGTAGAACCCGAGAAGCTGGAAAATATTTATATAGATAGTCCATATATTGATCAGATTTTTGTTCATGGATATTCGTATAAAAATGAAGTAGTATGTATAATTGTTCCGAGTCGAAATAATATAGTAGAACATGCGAAGAAAAATAACATAAATGACACATATGAAGAATTGTTAAAATCTCCTGTTATTAATAAATTAATTGGCGAGGAATTAATTAAGATTGCTGCAAAATACAAATTGAATGGAATTGAAAGAGCGCGTTTGTTTCATTTAACAGCAACTCCGTTCAGTGTAGAAAATAGACAACTTACTCCAACGCATAAGATTGTACGAAATGTTATTGTAGAAGATTATAAAAAGATCATCGACGATTTGTACAATGTCCCCAATCCGGCTTAATGTATTTTGTTTCATGTTAGCAGCGTTTTTTTTTCTTTGTTTTTTCTTTCTTTTTATCATAACTGTAGCACCTGATGCATATTTATGCGTCTACGCTCTTTTAAATAATATGTTTTGTGCTTATAAGTGTATTTGGCGTCAACGGAACAAAACATGTTAGTTAATCTTTTTTTTGTTTTTTTTCTTCTTTCTAAAAAACGATTTGAGTGTTATAGTTTGGAATGCTTTTATAAGTTATGTTCTTAATATAGTTAATAGTACACACTCAGAAAAAAATACGTTAGGTGGGTTGGTAAGCATGTGGGTATGTACTTTTAAAAACGAAATATGTAAAGCGATTCGGGCATATTCATAGACATTATATATATACATATAATTAAACGAAATATAAAAAAAAAAAGGATAGAAGGAGAAGGGAAAAGAAAAAGAAAAAGAAAAAGAAATGCAAGTAGAAATAAACGAGGAAGGAAATAAACATATGCATATATATGTAACATGACAAACGATTGTTTTTTTTGAAGTGCATTTAAATCTTTGTTTTCAATTTTTTTTTCTTTTTTTTTTTGGGAGTTGTGATTATGTAATGTAGATTATATATGTTTTATGCATATTTTGTGCTCTACTTTTTTTTTTCTTTTCTCTGTTGTCATTTTTTAGTTAACCTCTTTTAATAGAAATTGTGTATGCTTCTTTATTTCTTAATTTCCTAAAATAAACAATTCTAAATGATTTTTTTTTTGTATGGTTATCACATGTACTTGTTTCATTTAGCTATTTATAATTACTGGGTTCGGAGTGAAACTGATATGTTTTTTTGCAAAACATATATCCATGTGTTTATCATAGATGTACACCTTATTATATATGTTTATTTATTTGTATCTGTATGTATTTGTTCACTACTTTGTTTGTTCACTACTTTGTTTGTTCACTACTTTGTTTGTTCACTACTTTATTTGTTCACAACTTTGTTTGTTCACTACTTTGTTTGTTCACTACTTTGTTTGTTCACTACTTTATTTGTTCACTACTTTGTTTGTTCACTACTTTGTTTGTTCACTACTTTGTTTGTTCACTACTTTATTTGTTCACTACTTTGTTTGTTCACTACTTTATTTGTTCACTACTTTGTTTGTTCACTACTTTATTTGTTCACTACTTTGTTTGTTCACTACTTCGTTTGTTCACTACTTCGTTTGTTTACTACTTCGTTTGTTTACTACTTCATTTGTTCACTTCTTCGTTTGTGCGTTCGTTTCTTTGCTTAATTTTTGAATTCATATTTCGATTTGTATTGCTCTATAGCATAAGTGGTTTGACGTTTTTCTCTTAACACCAATGAGTTTATGGTGTGTTACTTGTGTTTCTTTTGTGATAAAGTACGTTTATGTAAAACGTAAATTTGTGAACAATTTTTTCTGTATATTTTTATTTTATTTATATATATATATATATAATATATAGGTGTTGCTTTTTTTTTATAGATGGAAGCTTTATATACGCATAACCCATTTATTCTTATGGAATGTACACTGTTATTATCATGAATCTAAATCGTTTCATATTATTCATATGAAGTTGCATCATCTTTAATAGCAACAGGCTTTACCATTTTCTTTCATTTTTCGTGAATTATTATCCTAAGAACTCTTCTTCTAACAAATTGTCAAACAATGCCTATTTTGCACTACTACAATAAGTACACAATAGGAAAGACCATTCTACATAAAAGAGATAAAATTCGTTGTGAATAGATATTGCGTTCCTACTATTTTGGCAATGTTTCTAAAAAAGAATTAACCAGAAGTATGATTTCCCCGTATTTAATTACAACCGTTTTTGTTCCGTGTTGTTTTTACAGCACACCAACTGACATATAGATGATTTTCCTTGATGGTACTGTTACATTGGGTTCGTTAGGATAGTTACACCTTATCTAAACGGTATAATAAAATACATAACTGATATATTAGTTCGTTAAATTGTCGTTACAAAAAATACAAAAGTGCCAGAATAACTTCAGTAAATTAACAGGATTATATATATCGTTTAAAGTGTTAAAAAATGCTGGTGAATATTTTTTCTAAAGTAAAATGTAAAAAAACAAAAAAAACGGATGCGGATAGAAGTAGTAGTATATGTATTAATTTTTAAAGCATTAAGAAGAAAAAAAAAGTATTCACAAAAATATATTGAAGAGACGAAGAAAACACAAAGTATTCCAAATGAAAAAGTAACGTTTATTATTTGCAGCGAGCAGTTTGCAGAACATTATAAACTATTAAAAATAAGAAGCAGTTGGAATAACCGGAATAATAAAAACTAACACGATAACTAATACCAACAGAAAAACGAAGGCTGTTAAAAACATACAATGTTGACAAATGAAAAAGAAATGACAGATATATTACTACTGTTTTAATATTGATATGCATCATTTACTAATAAAATAGTAATGGGTACAAACGGTCATACAAACCGAGGTAACACAAGAAAATATCGCTATCTCTTTCTTTCTTTCTTTCTTTCTTTATCTCTTTCTTTTTTTCTTTTTTTCTTTTTTTATTTCTTTTTTTCTTTATCTCTATCTTTCTTTCTTTATCTCTCTTACTTTCTATATATATGTAAACACTTCTTATAAAAATTGATGTAGGTCGTTCTCTGTTTTCATTTCACTCTTCTAAGAACGTTATGGTTATTTCTTTGCACATAGTAATACTTATTGTGTATGTTCCATTAAAACGTTTACAACTTTAGTATATATTCTTTCTTTTCCTTTAATAGCTGTTTTATGTATTTTATCATCTTTTTTAGTGCATTACGTATATGTACTTTTGAAAAATATATTTATACAAAATGCAGGTGTACACATAGGCTTTAAGTTATTCCCATTGGTTCCATTCATAGTTGACATTCTCTATGTTTAGATATTTCAGTAGAAAACATCCAAAGAAGCACGTGTTTGTATTTTTCTATAGCTCGCATCATACGTATGTATTTGTGTAATTCTGATGTGCTTTCTTTCCCTTGTATTTTTTCATTTGCGTCCATTATATATCTAGATGTGTATCTGTCTTTTACATTAGTGATCAACGGTTTTGCAAAGTTGCAAATGTACATCTTCATTAACCTCTCGAGATATTGTGAGTCATCAGTTTCGTACTCCTTTTTTATATATTTGTTCTTTTGTACTTTTTACAATTTCTGCTATAGAGGTGACACTTATTCACAATAGGAGTACAGTTTCTGTTTTTTCTAGAATGTGAAGTGTTCTGTATGTAACTATATATAACATTATTATGTGATTTCAAAGTGTTCGTGACTAGCTGAGGGTGTGATTCAATTTTTACAAGCAAGATTTAGTTCCTAAGTTCACCCCGATTTGAACGAGTACCTATTATTATTATTATTATCACCACGTATATATACAGATCATAGATTTGTTCTACAAAATTTCAAACTCTTTGCAGAGCAGATAATGTTATGAGATGCAAAACAGGGGAAAAATTGCTAGCGGAATTTCAAAGTTACGAGAAAAAAAAAACACGTGTTCCATATACATGTATGCGTAAGCAGGAATTCATGCATATGAATTTGATCGGTAATTGTTTCTACATTATTCATGTTTCACTTATTTGGTTATCCCACTGGTGTGTGTTATATAATTTTCACCATTTTTTTTTTTTTTCTTAAAAACATATATAATCTGCAGCTGTCACTGTCACTGGATGCAATTCCGTCTTTTCTTAACAATGGTCCACCTCTCTCCTACGCGTTCATTTTTCGGTATTATAGATTTGTCGCATATCTCTTAATGTCCACGCATTTCCTTCCATTTACAATTTCTTCCTTTAATATATTGTTGAATTTGTCTTCGGATTTATCTTGAATATTTTTTCGCTTGGTGGTACTGGTAGTGGTACTGGTAGTGGTACTGGTACTGTGCACTTCTTTCTTTTTTATGAATACACTGGGCGTAACTGATGAAGAACATGTGAAAGAAGATATAAGGATTGTTCTGTTTCATATTAGTGGTTCACATGGTGGTGCGTGTTTTTAGTGCATCTGAATGTGCTTTGTATTGTATGTATTAGAGAGAATATTTTCTACGTTATGTATCATTTCTCCATTTTTGTCAATCTGTTTGTCAATTTTTAGTAAGGTGTCCGATTTTTTCTTATATTTTGCCAAGTCGATTTTACTATTTTTTGGATTTTCATACTTTTGCTTACCACTGTTTTCTCTATGCCCGTTTTCGTTATTGGATACTCCGTTTTCTAAATTATAGTGCTTGCATTTTTTGTATAGTTCCTGCTGTTGTTTTCGTGCTTGTACTTGTTCGGCATGTTTCGATGTGCTGGCACAGGCGTTGTTATTGGTAACGTTATTTTTGCCCCCCGCATTTCCGCTGACTAGTACATTGTTTTCCCTCAATTTGCTGTCGTCGGCAGCTTTCATCATATGCATATCAGTGAGTTTGGGCAGAAACCAGGGATGCCCTAAGGCCTGTATGGCAGAGCATCGGTCATCAGGGTTTTTGCTGCACATCCATAAAATTATTTCTTTTACACAATTTGATTTGTCAAGCCAATGTTTCGTATTAAAGCTTATGTGACACCGCACATTTTTTTTGAATATGTCTTTTACGTTCGATCCTCGAAAGGGTGGGTATCCGCATAAAATATTGTATAAAATGACTCCTAAGCTGAAAATATCTACTTTTGTTCCATAAGGGGCATATTTAAGAATTTCGGGAGCTACATATCCGGGAGAACCGCACCGCATATTCATGGAAGGAGTATTTAAAAAAGAGGCTAATCCAAAATCGATTATTTTTAAAGAGCAGGGATCATTGGGGTGTTCTAACATTAAATTTTCCATTTTTAAATCTCTGTGAACTACTCCATTTGAATGCAGAGCACCTAATGCTATAAGAATTCTTTTTATTGCTTTTTTGGCGTTTGATTCACTGTATGGTCCGTTATTGGTTAGATATTCAAATAATTCTCCTCCTTTCAAATATTCTAATACGAGATAAACGAATCCTTCTTGTTCATATGCAGAAATTAATTTAATAACATATTTATGCATAACTTTTCTTAACACTTCTATTTCCGTGTACACATTAGATTCTTTTACTTTTGATTTGTCGACTTCTTTAATGACTACTTTATTTCCATATAGAGTATTTGTTCCGATATAAGCGGTGGAAAAGCTTCCCTTTCCTATTTTACTATTTAAAACATACACATTCTTGAATCCTAATATAGGGAATCCTAGCGCATTGAAGAATTGACTCATATCGGTGAATTCTTCTTTGCTGCTGCATTGAAACTGATATTCTTCGTAGGCCGTTATTATATGAATACATGGTCCTATTTCGGTGATGTTGTTAATGATGCGACATCCTTTTAAAGGTACGGTGAATTCTGCTTTATCCACATGCATAGAAGTAAAACACAGAAGGTAAGGGTCTTTTTTATCATCATAAACCAAAGAGACGTGCGATGCTGCTCCAGTTGCTAAAGGAAACTCAACCCTCTTTCCTTTGAATAGTTGCTGACACCTTTTATCCATTATGTATATATTTGTAAAAAAGAATCGATGTTATAGGTGACGCATTAGCACAAATAAGGAAGGGTGTGGAGAAAAGGATTGTGGCGTAATGAATTATACTTGTATTAATCAAATGCTTGCAGTGTATATTTCGTGTATACAAGTATACAAGTATATATGTATAAATATATTCAACTGCTAAAGTCACACTGTTTCAGTAAACGTCGGGATGTATAATTCGGAAAAAAAATATAGAAGAAATTATGGGTACTGAAATAAAGTATTGAGTAAAATCTGTTCACGGAAATTAAAAAATATAGAAAAGGGTTTCAAAAACAAAATATACTTATTTCTTTAAAAGGAAAATTTGAAAAGAAGTTTCAAAAGACAAAAGAGACGGCTGCTTCCACTTGGAAGTTGGAATAAATTAATAGCTATGACAAAAAAAAAAAAAAAATAGATACAAAAGATATATAAAAGAAACAAACAAATCATTATATAAAATAGTCTTTAAATATATCTTTTTTCATAATTCAATTGATGCAATAATAGTCATAATCACAAAAAAATAAAAAATAAAAAAAGATAGCCAATTAAAATGATAGGTATGGTATAGATGCATCAGAAATTTAGCTGAAAGAAAAAAGCGTAGAACATATACATAAGAGGTATTATTTACGCATAACACAAAGTAAATAAATAGTGTTGGTTCCTATAAAATATAAAAGAACCATCTGACAAGACAAAAAAAAAGAAAAAAAAGAAAAAAAGCTCCTTAAGAAGAGATGCTTTTATTTGTAATTACGGACAACGTATGGTGTTTTCACGACCCCCCCCCTAAAAGTAAACAAATATGAATTATTTATTCTGTATTTAAATCAAGATTTAAAAGAGCTAAATAAATATTTAGCATCTAGAACTATCATTATTACGTAGAATAAATAAGAAATTAGGGGGTTCTTCGGCTTTTTATTATATTTTAATGAAAATTCACCTACGATATACAACTAGATATGTACGTTTGTTTATAAATATGTGTTGGTAGGTTTCTGTTGAAAAATTATAAATTGGTAGTATACATATACTTGACAATATAATGCAATAATTTGCTAAGTAAGAGTGGTTTTCGTCAATCTAAAGATAGATGGATAGACAATTAAATTTATAAATACTAGGATAAGTCTAGAAATTTAATACATTTAAGCACATGCGCATATTTACACGTGCTTTTCTGTATTAGTTTAAAATGGTATTGTATATAAAAGACATATATATATTTTTTTTTTTTTACAAATTTGGGTATATATATATATACAACGTGTTTTCATAAATTCAGGTTATATAAAATTAAAAATAATAATAATGAAAAGACAGTTGTAATGAATAAACAAGTAATGGCGAAAATTAAATATTTAAAGACAATATATGTACATATACATATATGTATATATTTAAAAATGGCACGTAGAATAAAAAGAAAAGATGTGTACAAAATGAACACTAATATAAATGATTAAAATAAAACAAATACAGAAGCAACTATAAAGGAAATTATTATTTGAAAAAAAAAAAAAAAATGAAAAAAAAAAAGAAGTCGTGACAATTAAAAAAAAAAAAAAAAAAAAAGAAGCAACATCTATTTCGTAGTAAAATAAGGTATTGGGTTGAAATAATAGTAATAAGGCTTCGTAAAGTATATGTACATTTATTTATTATATAAGTGTTGACAAATTACCTTATTTATACAACATATAACAATATTTACTATAATATAATAATATGAAATGAACCAACAAATATTGATAGGAAGAGTTAAAAGCCATGAATGAACTAAAGAAAAAAAAAAAAAAACTGCACGAACAACTAATTAAATAAAACTACTCAATATAAGAGGTGTATAGAATTAATAATAGCTGTATTCACGAATATTTTACAACTATATAAAAACTGTTCTATATATGTCAAAATTACAACACAGAAAAAAAGAAATTAATCTGCTTTACAATTTTTTTCTTTTTAGAAATAAACACATCATATTATTAAGTAATTAGTAAATGTACGGTTGAAAATAAACAACAAAAAAAAAAAAGGCATATATTACAAAAAAAAAAAATGTTCCCCAACGGTTTTCATTTTTTTGGCTATTTTTTTTTATTTCATTATTTCGTGTTGCACGTCTCTCGAAATAATGTAAGCGTACTCCCAAAAGGAAAATAAACTATTAATTTGTTTTTCTATTATCCCATTTGTGGCTAATATATACTTTGTTTCATTGGGATTTCTTTTCCGTTTTTTTTTTTTTTTTTTTTTTCTTTTTTCTTATTTACTATAAGAGCAAACAAAAAGATCATTAATAATTATCTAGAAAGAATCTAAAACAGCTTCGAAAGCACGTCGATTATAAGAACATTTGATTCTAAAAAGAATCATGAAGACGTACAACTGCTTTAATGAGAAATTTTCATTTCTCAGGATGTAACATCAGAAAAAAAATTAAGAAATGGAAGAACAAAGAAAAAGAAAACACAAACAAGTAACGATTACAAAATCCCCAATAATATAGATGATAGCAGCTTTTATTACATAAGGCAACAGATTTTTTACCCACGCAAAAAATAGTACAAGGAAGCATTAAAGAATATGTTTAGCTCAATGCGAAAATTTGCTGCACACAGTCAGCTAATTTAATAATCGTTCTTCTTCTTCTTTATGTTCTTTAAAATGGTTATAGCCCACTTTTCACCTTATTTTGTAGTTCAAGTTAGATTCAACTTTGGGTTCTTTCTTGATTTTTTTTTTTTCTAATTGCATGTTTATAGCAAATTTGATGTTTCACAAAGTGAGTACTTTTATTTATGCCGTAAAGAACATCATGTCATGATAAAGGATAAACAGCAGAAAGGGGAAAAAATGCTTCGTTTTTTTTTTTTTGGTTTTTCTTTTGCGTTCTTGATGTGAGGAGTTTTCTATATGTTAGAGTATGTAACAAGTTTCAAATACGCAGTTATTTTTGTACTATTTTGTGCATATTCTAGTTTTTTTGATGTTAATCGTTTCTCCAAAACACGCTTAAAATATGAAAACCTAAAATTTTTTATAAGCAATTATTTCTCTTTCGCTTGTTATTTTTATGGGTTTAATTCGTTTCACCACGCCTCCTACATTTCTTGTTGCTCATCCTGTTAATTAGTTATCCCTCCCAACGTCATTTGAGGTTGCTCACCACTTCACGTCTGTACACCTTTTCCGTTTGACGATTTATTATAAATCGGTAGGTTTATTTTTTTTTGTTTTTTTGGCAACTTGTAAAGGCTTGAACCAGTTTGCCGAATTGGAACGCATTCAAACCAACACAGAATGTTTAACTGTTGTTTTCGTGTTTTCATCTTAGTTGAATAAAACGAACAAGAAAGGGTTCCATAATCAAATGATGAAACTTTCTACATGTATCGAATATAAAGAAATGTTTTTATTTTCTCTTGTTCCTAGCAAATGGACCTTTTTGCAGGTAAATCAATTATTTTTAATTTCGTTATAAGAACACACACAAAAAAATCAACTTTTGTTAAATTGGTTACAACGATTTTTTTGTATAGGTATTTTATTTTGGAAAGGACATAAATATAAATAAAAAAACCTATATGTGTATACACACGTTTTTGAAAAAACAGAATTTATGCAAACTGAGTGAGTCAAATAGTTTTGTTGTATTAAATACATTGGGTTCTAAAGTACAAAGTGTCATGTTTTGTTTATTTTGATTATCTTCTTTTATCAATAAGAAAATATTATACATATAAATAATAACACGGAGTTTGTGATCCGTCATTTGTCTTTTCCTAAATAATTAAAAAAACAGAAATCATTTGTTTACAACTCTATACATAAGAAAAAGAAAAAGGAGACGGTAATCCGCTTTTTCTTTTTTTCTTTTTTTTTTACATTTGTTTATTATTCAAAAATATATAAGAATTGTTAAATCATTGTGTCTTTATTGAAATGGTCAAAAAAAAAAAAAAAAAAATGAGTGGGTCCAGTGGTACAAACACTTGTTTAGAAATCGTACAAGTGAGAGTTTCCTTCTAGACAAAGGATAAATTAGAACACTAAAAAAAAACAGTACACAAGTTTTATCTCATATGCGTGTCATGAGAAATTTCCAATTTATATGTTTGCATTTTGTTGAAAAAAATCACGTAACGAATTAAAAAACGTTACTGTTTTTGTGACTGGCTTCAATGACGGGATATACATCAGTTGCTTTGAAGTGGTGGAAAGCCTCTTTAGCTAAATGTTTCACCTTTTTATTTTTACAATATAGGCGTACATTGTACTCTTGAAAGTACTTGGGATACGCTCCTCGATCTTCAGCATTTGCTCGAAATATGTGATCTTTTTCATTGGAATTATAAAAATATACAAAGTCAAAAGGATCTTTTGGCCCCATTCCATAATGTAAGTTATTCCAGTCAATTACAATATCTTCTGGATTTAACCCCACCACATATCGAGCGATTCTCTGTTCTGTGGTGATTTCTTGAAAGTGGTGTATGAGACCTGGTTCCGTTATATTAAAGTTGTCAATAAATTTATATGCGTGATCAGATGTTCTGTCACAAACAACCGCATTAATTAGGTTGACGGCCTTGCTCATTTTTTCATCATTTTTCATACGTTTTGCCATTCTTTTAATATCCGTGATTATCGAATTATCCGTTAAATCGAGAAACGTGTCTATATTTTCTAACGCTTCAGACCATTTAAAAACATGATCGGATAAGCGAAAGCCATCACATAACATTAATTCCATAGCTCGTATTTTATCATGCGTATATACTTTTTTAAACATTGAGAATCTATTCAAATATACACTCCAGACGGTATGTATTTCTTTTTTATTATATACAATGCGACTGTTAATAATAGTACTTCTATCACATAATCGGTTACAATTTAAAGCCGGTAAGGTTCCATTATTTGGTGCTATTAATGCATCTCTTTGTAAATAATCAAACTTATCTGCATCGAGTCCATTTAAATTGTTACAGACGATATCAAAGCACGCCTCTAAAAACGAATCTGTTGGATCCAATCCTGTATAATGGTCTTGATAACAAGGTCTTCCATAAATTAACTTTTGAATTGTTTTTATATCTCCTAAATCTAATATATCGCTTTTTTCTAACATATTTTCGATTATTCGTTCTACTATTTGTAAAGACATGTCTTCATGGTTCCACTGATATTCCGATTTATCTTTTTTATAATTCACATAATAGGATTCAAAAGTGTGACTAAATGGACCATGGCCTAGATCGTGACATAATCCTGCTATTTGAACACAAGAAAACATGCGGTTCACTTCTCTATCTCTGAAAGGTATATTTAATTCATTGGCAAAGTGCGTAAAATATTTCGCCGATAAAAAACCAACTCCCAGACTATGTTCAAACCGGGTATGAGTTGCTCCCGGATATACGTATTGACAGGCGCCTAATTGCGATAAATTTCTCAATCTTTGAAAATAAGCATTATCTATAATATGTTCAAAAATCCATTTGTCAAATTCCACAAACTGATGAATTCTATCGCATATAATTTTTACGTTTTTCTTTTTGAATTCATAAATGGCGTCCTCCCTGGAGTTGTCTACATGTTCACAAGAATTACACAACACCTGTTTTTTCCTTACTCGTTCAGTAAAACCGCTTAAGAAGCTAAATTCCGACTTTGAAATCTCGAAATTTTTGGTTATCCATTCCACCGTTTTTGCTTTTAACAATTGTTTTAAGCATTCCAAATTTTTTATATTGAATTGCTTCAATTTTCCGAACAAGGATCTCAAATTTAGATAAATACACACGGCATAAATTTCGTTCTGTTCAATGAAGCTTTGAATGTATTTTAGGAATTTATTTTTATCATTGTTATTTATGGGCAATGTCTTTATTAGATCGAAATGTATAATAGTAGAAAAACATACTTCATCGTTTCTACTGTTTATTTTTTTATTTCCATTTAATTCATTATCCGTTAGTTCTTGTTCATAACATCTTTTCCTTCCATGAATTTCTCCTATTTTTCCGTTTTCTAAGTTCATTGTACTCGTTCCATTAACTTTAAGTAATGTGTCGTCTCCTTTGTCGACCTCTCCATTTGCTAATCCGTTGAAATGATGGGTTTCGTTGTTGACCGAAGCATGTGTTTGCATACCCATCATTTCTTTATTTGCCAATTTCTGCTCACTTTGTGCGTCTTGGCATATATAATTGGAATTGGTTTTTTCTTTTATAAAATTGGTTTTCTCATTTTTTTCACTATTGTGGTTCCAATTATTTGCTTCCGTGTTTCTTTCATTTTTATCCCAGGTTTTTTCTTTCCCTTTTGAATTTTGTTTGTTCCAGTTATTTTCCGTGTAATTGGTGAGTTTGAACGATGTGACAGCCGACAGAAAATCATATAAAGAATAAATATTTTTTTCTTCCAAAGCTTTTAAAATTTTTTCTTTATCATCGAGAAAAACTTGTGATATAAAACTTCCCACTTCCATTTTTTCTGGTACAGGTTTCATTTCCGTCGTTGACTGTGTCATGTTTTTTTTTGAGTACACGGAACGATCAGTCGGATATGTAAACATCGGAGGGCAAAACAAAAAAGAAACGAAATAGATGAATAATGGTTAGATGAAATTCAAAAATGAACACCTTATGTATGTGTAGGATGGAACTGTCATGTGGAGAAATTAAATATATGATAAAATTTACATTTATGTAAATAAAATTAAATTGTCGTATAATATATTTCAAAATATATATGCATATTTAAAAACGTAGTGCGTCACACAATAGTGTTGTTTATAATAAAAGCTGCATGTCACAACACAAAATAAATGATAGTTATGAACGGAACAAACAATATGATATAATGAAACACATTTAAATTAAATGCATATGGATTTCAAAGCAACAGTGGTTAATGAAGAAATAAAAATCGAAACAAGTAGTTACAGCAAAAAGAAAGAACAGAATTGTTCACAATAGTAATATACACGTTCGAATTTGAGCTATAATAGTTTTACTACAGAAAAGTGAAAACACGGCTTCTATATAAAATATTATATAAAAACAAAACAAAAAATACATGTTCACAAATACGAAAATGTAGATTATACAAATACTGCTGCTATTTGAAAACTGTTTATGTGTAAAGTTCCTGAGTTAATGGATGAGACAAAAATATGTTGTGTTTTTTAAAAATGTGTACAGGTGAAACAAAAGAAAATGGAAATAAAAAAAAAAGGAAAACGAAAAAAGATTGTGTTGATAAGAAAAAGCTCTTTACCAAACAAAAAAGAAAAAGTCTTTTTCAAAAACTAAAAGAAGAAGGAGCAGACTGACAAGACCATAAGAAAAGTGCTCTACTAAATTTAGCGCAATTAAATGCAACTGACACATGTCACCCCGTGTAAAAATAAAAAACATAATAGCATGGTAAAAAGTGTACAATTTTTATTTTTTCCATAATGAATTAAGTAAATGGTGTATAAATAATGTGTAATGCCTCACTTTTTTACACCTTTTTAGTAGGAGGTTTTTGCGTTCAGGTTATTTCTCTGATGCCATCTGATGTGAGAAAAAAGAATTAAAAAGTGCAGGGAAGTATACCTATATTGTCTCGATTGCGAATATATCAAAAATACAACAGATTGCTTTTCTGGTATTTTGAAAAAAAAAGAAAAGAAAAGAAGAGAAATTGGAATAATATATAAGTACAATCGAAGAAAGCATGCAAAGGATATCTATCTCTTTATATATATATATATATATATATTCTCAGTACAGATAAAATATATGAAAGAAATAACACTTTCACGAAATTATTTATAATTTGCGCAAAAAGATCAGTTCTGTTTTCTTTCACTTGAATTACACTTTTCTTTATATACATACTCCTGAGAATAATATAAAATGAACAGGTAATACAGAAATACGATTCTGAACGAGTTTCTCAGTAAAGGAATGGTAACACAACCAAATAAAGGATACCCGGTATTATAACCGTTGCAAATTGTGGAAATTACTGGACAATTTTTCAGTTGTTAACTACTGTTAGATTGAGAAAGAGTACATTTTGCTAAGAATCCGCTTAAGCGAACAAAATAAAGTACATTTCTATCCGAGAGCAATATCGTGTGTATCTGCACACGTGCATTGTTTTTTTTTTTTTTTTTTTCTTTTTGGCATTCTATTAAAACTAAATTAAGGATAGTATCACAAGAACACACGAAAAAAAGTATTATTGTACGATGACAACTTATGATTAAAATATATTATGATTTCTTTTGCTTACGTGTTCAATGTATATTTTGGTTTTTGTTTTTGGTTTATTTATCGGTTCTATTTATATATTTCAAACAAATGTTCCTTTAATTTTTGAAAGGAAATTGACTGAACATAAGACATGTACATTTTTGTCGTTTTCAAAAAATGATACTTGAGAAAGGACGTTTCAAAACATGGTCGACTGATGTCTATAGCAACATGTTTTGAACCCCTCTGTTTGTTCACTGCTTTTCCATTAGGACTTTTTCATATTAATAACATATGCGAATTCTTAATTTATAGGGTTTTTATTATTCGATTTCAAAAGGTGACAGATACAGTCATTTGTTTCTTTACCTTTTGTTGCAAAAAGGTTTTTCTTTTTCCATATGTCATAAAATACTGCGATCGAAGAATACCTCTTTTGAACTACCATTTTGGTTAAATGCGTATATCCCGAATATTCTTATGCGTGTCCATATACACATACAGATCTGGGAATATAGCATTTTATGAAATAACCCGTTTGCGAATCAGAAACCAAAAACGTCCAATAAAGTTGACTTGTTACAAAAAAAAAAACTATATAAATACATATATAAATATACTAAACATGCGTCAATAATTCGGATTCAGTTTCATAGGAATGATTTAATAATTTGAATTACAATCTGTTGATTTTAATGCGAAATTGAAACATTGGGTTTTTTTTTCTCTTCATTTTTACATACAAAATAGCGTTTCAAATTATTTTCAGTTGCATTTTTCCTTTCTGAAGTACTGCAAACAGGTTGTGTTTTCAAAGGCCTCAGTTCAGTACAGTTGAAGAAAGAATGAATTAAAAGGTACAGATTCAACCTGCATTCTTCATTTCGACAGTGTAGTTTTTTTTTTTTTTTTTTTTAATTCGAGTAAAATATTTACGCATTATCCGTTTTTTTTTGTTAACCCCCCCTAAAAAAAAGATTCACAACCAGACTATTTAATTATTCATGCTGTATAAGAAAAGAAAATTTTCACAAAAAATAAAAATTCCGTCAATCCAACACTTGTCAAAAATGTAACATATACATACGTACATTTTCAAAAGAAAAAATGATCATAAAAACAATGACGAAGTGCAACGAACGCGGCTGAACTGTTTATTTTATTTTTCGAAACAGCGACACATGTACATTCATTGGTAGAATGACTGTAAAGAGAATAGTTAAGTGTTTTATGAAGAAAGAGAAATGAAATCATTTTGAATCGCTATCGTGTTTTTATGTGTCCATAATGTTTCATTATCAGTTTTTTTTTTGTATATACAAAAAAACAAAATAGTAACGGTTAATGTATTAAAACATGAAGAGATTGCTAATTCGAAATTGATAGAAACGAATTTGTAGGTTAAAACGAATATATAAGTAGATTTTACTAAAACAACATTGCTTGAACGTTTTTTTTTGAAACTAGTGTTTTTGATTTTTCAGAAAAGTAATTAAGTGTTTTCTCAAAGAGAACTGTAATAGCACAGTATTAAACCATGTCCCTGTATAATTATATATGTAAATATTCTATACATAGACACATGTGTGTATGTTTGAGACCATTAACATCTGAAAGTAGGAAGTAACAGAAAGAGCATTAGCATTAACATTAGCATTGGCATCATGCTTTTTTTAAGTGGGATTCGATTGACTCCTCCGAAGACACCAAGAAATGTGTTTTTTCCGTGGCAGAATTTTTGCATTCACAAATCGGGCAGTTTTTTGGAGAAAAACCGATTGGCATTACGGGTTCCAATAAATTTGACAAAATTTGAAATTCGAGAATACTTAAGGAAAATATATAATGCAAAAGTGATAAAAGTGAATACCCTTATTAAAGTGCCGGAAAGAAGGAGAAATTTAACTGATCGGAGATACAATTACTATAGGAATGGGCCAAGATACAAAAAAGCAATAATTACATTAGAACATGAAGTACCTGATGAAGTAAAAATGATTCAGTCTTGTAAAAATTTGGGAAGAAATCCCAGTATAACAAAAAAAAATATAATATATGGTGTAAGAAGTGATAAAAAAATTCTTCCAACAAGAGCACAATTGTGGGTAATGGGAGAGTGTAGGTATTCTTGGAGACTACCATTAACGAATTTATTGGCAGATTATAAAATGAGCATAAATCCTGATTTGCGAATTAATGAAGAATTTGTGCAGATGGCTCCCGATACAACAAAACCTTTTATGCATTCCGGAATTTCATCAGAAACGTTTAAACCGAAGGCAGTACCAGATCAGACATTTCCACAGGTAGCCCCATGTGTGACAATATCGTTTTTGAAACTGAATGTTTTATTTTTTAAAGAAATTGGAAATTAACTGTTGTAGATGAATTATATGTATACATTTTTTTTTTTTTTTTTGTTTTAGATTGATTTAACCCCATGGAGAAGACAAGTTAAAAAAATGTATGATTCGGGAACGTTAGCACCTCCTGAATCATTTCCGAAAGACTCAGTCGGAAACGAAACTTTGGAATATTTGAATAGAGACAAACATAAGAAACATCCACCAAAGAGTTCTAACTGGGATGCGCCGTCATAAGGAAACGACGTTAAGAGAATCCCTTGTTATTTTGTTTTTATTTGTCATATCTATGTTGATTTTTTATCTTGGTTTTTATCATGTCTCTTTCTTTTTTATTTTTGTTTTCCTTTTTTTTTCTATGTTTTTTATACATGGATGTGTCCCCCCCCCAATAAAGAATGTTGATAAGATTTCTTTGGTTGATTTTTTCCGTAGCATTTATTGAACTATATTCTTTTTATATACATATGTCAAAATCCCTTTTACATTTTTAACATACTTTCGGTTTTTCATTTCGCATTATAAATGTGAAATATGTATAGCATGTATAATTAAAAAACAAAAACAAGCATCAGCGGTTTGTTTTGTTTGTAATTTTTTTTTTTTTTTTTCACATATATTTTGGTGTTTTATCATATGTATGTAAAAATATTTCTGTACAATATGTAGGTATGTGTATAATGTCTCAAGAAAAAGAAAATTCGCCCATTAGCCGTCTGATATGATTTAAAACATGTGTTCACATACATTTGAAAACAGGTCTTTTTCTTTTGACACTTTCTTAAACGGAAAAGAACAGAAAGAAGACGTGCATTTTTATGAACTTGTAAAAAAAATATTATGTGATGATAAGAACTACCTGTTTTTTTTTAATGGAATAGAAAAATTCTGACACTTTTTTATTTTTTATTGTTGTAGAAAATTTTGGAAACCAAATTTTTTGAAGAAAACAGCATGATAAAAAACGCAAAAAAAAATACAAAGCGTAAATCAACAAAATTAGAAAGCAACAATTACCTATTTATTTTGAAAAAAAAATTATATACATGTAAGATTCTGTACATATCTATCTATACGTTATCATGAACATTTCTGCTTAAAGTAGCTGTTCACATATTTCTGTTTTTATTTTTATTTTTTGTAATTTTTTCATAAATGCGGATTTCTATGAAATGTACAAATTTAATTTAGTTCCGTACAAAGTGAAATATAATATATACATAAAAAATTAAAACACATATTATATATTTATATATATATATATTATATATTTATTTATATGCATTTTCTATCTTAG
>LSRZ01000055.1:20697-43498 GCA_001625125.1 Haemoproteus tartakovskyi | reverse complement strand
GTTTTAGAACATAAATTTTTTTTTTCTTTTTTTTGTAAACCAAATTATTTTGTGGTGTCCGTTGTGAAATACGTATTTTTAAAACAAGATTATGATTCAAAGACATAAGTCTTAGTATGAATTCATTTATTGATTGTAGTAACTTTTCTTTTTTTCCTTTTATTAAGAATTGAGCAAAATGAAAGTAGGAAAGTGTGAAACGAACTTCACTTTTTGATTACTTTATATTGTTTTGTGTGGTCCTACATTTATATTTTTTTAATATATCTGTTTGGTAAGTATGCTGTTCTTTGACATATTGTATTTTTCTTTTTTCTATTTATCTGTCTTTCGTATATGAAACTAAACTTGTGTTAAAAGATCTTTTTTTTTTATTATTTATTTTCTGTTCTATGTATATATAATATATATATATACCTTTCTTTTTTTCTTTATTTTATTGAATACTATAATTTATAAACATGTGGAAAATTCTAATTTTGTAAAAAAATTTCATTTTTTAAAAATTTTTATAAAACTCAAACAAACATATATGATACATATGAGACAATACGACCCAACACTTAATAACACGATACAATGAGTTACAATATGACACAATAAGATACAATATGACACAATAAGATACAATATGACACATTAAGATACAATAAGATACAATATGACACAATAAGATACAATATGACACATTAAGATACAATATGAAACAATACCACACAATACTTCTGTTTATTTTTTTTTACTTTATTGATATATTTTTTTTCACCTTTCATATGTACAAGTTAACAAAATAATTTACAAAAAGGAAATACATAAGGGAAATTTGTTAGTTTCGATAAATAAACAACTAAGAAATATGACTCTGGGGGAAATACCTACTAATAAAAATAAACTAGAGTATTCGGACTATGAAAGTTGTTTTGATATTTTATTAAAAAAGGACGGTATAAAAAATGCTAATTTTAGCACTACAACAAAAAATACTAAAGACGCTTCTCATATTCAGTTCTTAAGTGACGAACAGGATGTCGATATATTAAAAAACAAAGCAAAAAAAGAAAGGAAGAAAGAAAAAGAAAAAATGGAGGGGAGAAAAAAGCAAAAAGAAAAGAAAAAAAAAAAAGAAACAAACAAAACGAATGAAAAAAATAAAAATAAAGATAAAGATAGAGATAAAGATAAAGATAAAGACAAAGAAAATGACAAAGACAAAGACAAAAACAAGAATAAGGATAAAGATAAGGACAGTGACAGCTCTAAAGAAAAGCAAAAAGAAAAACGAAAAGAACAAGGAAAAGATAAAGATAAAGGAAAGACGAAGGAAAAAAACAAAATCAAGAATAAGATTAAAAGCAAAATCAAGAACAAAGGAAATGTGATAGAAAATAAAACAAATGCTCCAAGTTTCGAACCACAAACGAAAATTGAAGATTTGAATTATAAAAAAAATTATGTGGAACTTAGTGGCAAAAATAAGCCAGTAGAAACATTAGAAGCACAAAAAAATATAAACGACAGAATTATTAAAAGGTTACATAGTGAGCATAAGCAAAGTAGTGATAATTCAAAAAAAGAAAAAAAAAAAAAAAAAAACTAACGAAAAGGAGGATAATCAAAATGGAAGGCAAAAAATGGAAACTGCTAAAACGGAACCTTTAACATTTGCTTCTGTTTTTCTGAAGAAACGGCCAGAGCTGCATGAATCGAAAATAAAACATGTAGAAAAAAAAAAAAATCCACAAGCTAAAAAAATAAACATTTCTGGAAGTTCGAAAGTGCCCCAAAAGGGAAAACATAAATCAATAGAAATAGAGAAATCAAAACATGCAGCAAAAAACAAAATTACTTCTTCTGTTCATTTCCTTAAAAATGTCGATACTACAAAAAATTCCAACCAATCTCTCAACACATACATGTATGCAAACAAAAAACTTGGCAGTATGAACGAACCCCCCATAATTACTATTAATGAGAATACTTATAAAAATACCGGCACAAATGCTTTAGAATTTACAGATATTAAGCAGAAATTACGAAAAGAACACGAAAAAACTGCAAATATTACTTGGACAATGCCAAATGATGAAGAACGTAGTAGAAAGCCATTTTTCAATGTGAAGCCTACTACAATTGAAAAAGACAATGATGCCAAAGAACAATACCACCTCCCAAGTTTCTCCTCAACTGGTGCTTTCGTGGAATCTAAATATAGCATTAAAAATAAAGAAACCAAAAATACAAGTTTGGTGAAAATTGAAAATGGTTCCCAATCCGTGGAGTCAGTTCATATCATGGACACATACACTCCTCAGTTTATATACCCCTCGGTAGTAGCACGAACCTTAGCAAACAATGTAAAAAATTATACCAATTATGAATACACAATTGAAAAAAAATTATGTTTTGAATGTTTTACTTCTCGTGAAAAAAGAACGAAACCGGTAGACACGGGGAGATATAATACGCTAACCTCTTCAAAATTGATGTGTATAAGTGAATATATGAAAAAAGGAAAAAATAGGAAAGAAAAAGAGAAATGGAAAAGATCGTATTTCTTTACCTATGGATTTTTTGGATTGAAGGGAAAATATCACGACAACGAAGAAACCACTTCCCATGCTTTATTTAGTTCTTATAAAATTTATAATGAAATAAAAAATCTCTTTGAACAAATTAAGAAAAAGAAAAACTATAATTTTTATGAACAGCTCTTTGAAATATTTAGTCTTTTTCCATTTGTAAAAAATGAAATGCATGGAAAAAGCGTACATGAAGATCTAAGAAATGAAAAAAATGTATTTTTTACCTGTGATGAAAGCATAATACCGAAGGTACGTCTGAAATTCGCTCTACCACGATATACCCTTGAAGTGGACGACACCATAAACAATGCAACTAATGGCCTAAACATGCGGTACGACATTCTATACAAATATTATTGGGATCGAGGAATTGCAAACCTATCGATAAATGGGAAAAAAACAAAAGCACAAGAGATACCATGTTCGAATAAAAATAGTCGAAATATGAAAATGGATAAAGAACAAAACGAAAAATATACTAAGAAATACAGCTTAAATACTAATTGCTTCAATTTTAACAGTAAAGAAGAAAACAGCTTGATAATAAATGATCAGCAGGAATTATATTATACCTATCAAAATGTAAAAATGAAACATGAATATACGTTTATTTGTAAAAAATGTAAAAGGAAAGAAAAAATACGTAGTGACCAAAAACTGGTTCAATCTTATATGGACTACTTATTTAACAATTCTCATGAAAAAAAAAAAAAGAAAGGGAAGCGAAAGGTATAAAAGAAACGATGTTGTCCAATGAATCCTTATATGGAATAAATGATTCCGGCAACTCCAGCGCCTCTAATGAATTCCATTTTATTAATTATTCCAAACGTTATAAAAGGAAAAAGGAAATTATTTCATATACCAATAGTTTGGAAATCTCGAAGAAACATTACACACCCAGTTTAGAACACATGAGCTGGAGTAACAACAGCAGTGATGATAAAAAAAGTAGCACAAGCAGCAGTGGAAGTATTAGTACATCGGCAGGTATATACAGCAAACGGGAAAGCGATATTTATCAAATAAGACCACCAAACGATATTAGTTGGTACAGTGAAAATGAAGATAGAATGAAAAAACGTGTCATTTTTAGACAAAGTAAAATAGCAAGTGATTTCTTAAAAAAAATTGAAATGCGCAAGAAACATAATATGAAGGAAACAAATGAAAAATGGATCAATGAAACCATCTATTTAAAGGATTTCACAATGAACGACTTTTTAATACGGTGTAAAATTTGTAGATATGCAAACAAATACGATAATTTAGCAAACGAACATTTATTAAGCTACTGTAAAATTAATAGCAGTAATTTTAAATATCCTTTCTTAACACGTTTCTTAAAAAATAAAGAAAAAACGGAAAATGAAAGCAACAACAAAAATTCCAATTATGAATATAACCCTATTAAACAATATAATGGGAATAAAAACAAAAAAGAAACAAACTTTGGTGCTGCTACTCCAGGAAAAGGACATTACTCAGATTTTGAAAATTATGTAAATAAAGGAAATAAAAAAAATAAAAATTCCACAGAAAATAATAAGCCTAATTATTCAATGATACATGAAGAGAAAGAAAAAGGAAAATGGAAAGGGAAAGGGAAAGAAAAAGGAAAAGAGCAAAAAACGAAAGATAAAGTGACGCACAAAAATATGGGGGCCAATGGATTAAGTGATTACGAAATAATTAAAAGCGATTCATTTAAAATCTCTACATATAATGCAGATTTAAAAACTTATATAGCCAGCACAAAAAGTCAATTATTTGACCAATATTACAGTAAAATAAAAAAAAAAAAGACAACAAACTAAAGAACGATAAAAACAACAAACAAGATAAAAGAGACAATAAAAATAATAGTGATTCGAATGACAATAATTTCTTGTCATATAAAGATTATGACATGCACCTCTTCACTATTTGTGATGGTCATGGAGATATTGATGTTTCCTTTTTTTTAATACACAATATTCATAAAATATTCTACTTTCTCTTAATTCATACCTTTTTCAATATTCATTATTCTTTTAAACTACTCTACCCATTAGCGGATTTGCTTTATTATAAAATGGCAACGGAAAAAAAACTTAACAAATTATGTGGCTCATGTATGATCAACTTACTCATTTTCAAAAATTATCTATATGTCAGCAATATTGGGGACAGTAAATGTGCTATCGTTTCTTTTGACTTGGAAAAGTTTAATTATGTAGAACAAAATGGAAAACACAAAAAAGAAAAAGGGTCTAAAGGCAAAAATAAAAAAGGCAAAAACACGAAAAGTGGACAAAATAAAGGTGATGATGGATTCTTTACTTATAAAGGAAAAGACATTAGTACACGCGCAGAAGAAATACAGTGGAAAAGCGAATTTCGTAAAAGATCAGGTGTAAAATGTAAAAATTTTGAAATTAATTTAAATTCTATTTCTTATAACGAATTAAATTCAGAACATAATTGTAATAATTACTGGGAATATCTACGGATGTATAAAGCACATTTTTACGAGGATTTGAAAAATGTCAATTTAACAGGAGGGGTAATTAATGAACACAAGAGAGAAAGCGAAGATTATGTCTTCTATAAAAACAGTACAGACGATGATGATCAAAAACAACGGAACCGAGGATTCTATGGAAACGTGAACAGTACATACGACATGCAAAAAGAACGTACTATACACGAAAAAGGGGACATAACAAGCAATAAATCGGACAGCGAAGGGAATATGAGCGAAAACATAGGTATAGGTGCAGGAAAAAACAAAGATGGAATAAATGCAGTGAATAAAAGCGAATGTTTTGATGAATCCATAAATGAAAAAATTATTAATGTAAATAATTTTCTGTTTAATAAAAATAAACAAATAATAATAGGAAATTATGCTTTAGGAGCCATTAAATTTAATCGTATAGATAGTTGTTTACACCCATCCAGAGTTATAGGAGATTATGATATTAAAAAAAAATTTGACACTTTACATGTATTAACGAATCTTTCGAATATATATAAATATAATATGAATAATGTAAATGTAAATAATGCAGTTCATTATATATATAAACATGTTCGATGTAACGGATGCAGAAAAGACTATTTTCTAAGTAGTTATGGAAAAATAAATCTTTTACAAAATATTATACTGTTAAAAAATAAAAGAGCCTTGTTAAATGAAGCAAAAATGAAAACGGAAGGAAATGGAAAAAGAATTATGAGATGGACGCAAAATAATTGGGGTGATCATTTATATCCATCAGATTGGATGGGTACAGATCTAACGACGAAAACGTATAATTCAGATCAATCAAAGGATGTAATTTTTACAAATATGAAACAAAATTCTGCTGAAGAAAAAAGAATACGAGATGCTGTTTCAAAAGTGTTTAAAATTTTTGGTGACATTCCTGTTTCGACTAATTATAACACGTCAAATAATAAGGAAAATAAAAAAAAAGAAAATAAAGCAAAAAAAAACAAAAGTGTGAATCTTAATGACCAAGTAATTCCTTATATAGCTATTAAAAATCCCAATTTGAATCCAAACTATTTATTTCGAATTGATCAAAAAAACTTTTTTCATTTATTAATTCTCGCTTCGGATGGAGTTTTTGAATATATCACTCCCGAATTGGTATGGAAAATGCTTTTGAAAAATAAAACCATTTATAAAAAAATTCAAAGAATATACAAATATTATAACACCTATGATACGAAACTTGGATATGATAATTTCAATCAAAAAATTAGCAAATATGTAATTACAAAAATGGAATGCAACAAATTAGCCAAAGATATAGTAAAAAATACAATATCCATGGGAAATTATGATGATAGCACATGCTTCTGTCTGTTCTTATTCCCAACGACCATCTTTCCGACGTAGTCACCAACAGGTAAGTATATATATATAATTGCACACTGTTTTCATTATTACAAATAAAAAAAGGACATACATTTGGTTATCTATGTATTCTTTTATAAAAATTATACCATCTTTGAAAATTATATAGTGAAAATTCATATTTTATATATTTATTTTTTGTATTTATTATATGTATTTATTATATATATTTATTATATATATTTATTATATATATTTATTTTATGTATTTATTATATATATTTATTATATGTATTTATTTTATGTATTTCTATTTTTGTATTTGTGGAAATGTCCTCTGTAACATGTTATGCATCAACGACATCCGTTTTGTTTTTTGAACAAAATATTCAAAACGGTGTCGTTGTTACATTTATTAAAATATGGTACTTCCGTTTTTTACATAATGCAAAAAATGGAGTCCAAAACAAAATCTGCTGATATAAAAAACAATGATGTACAAGTCGATGATGTAAAAATCAATGATGTATTTTTTGTTGGTGTTTATCGGACCAATATCTTATAATTTTTCTATTGTTTTCTTATTATGTACTCTATTTTTTTAGAAAATTCTTTAGTTATCCTTTTATTGTAATAAACAAAAAAAAATGATAATATTACCGAATGGTTTTAAATTAATTTTTTCTTATTTTATTTTTACTTTTATGATTTTTTTTTGGTTTTTTCTTTTTACTTCTACATTTTTATTCTTTTGTTTTTATTTTAATTCATTTTTATATTCTGGTGAAATTTCATGTTGGTTTTATGTTTTTTACACTTTTTTTTTTTACCTTGTTTTTATTTTTGTTTTTTGTTTCTATTGCTTCCACTTTCGTTTATTTTTCCTGATTTTGTATTTTTCTTGTCGTGTTCACGTTTCACTCTTTTTTTGGAGTGTTTGTTTTCATTTTAACAGAGAAGATGGCCACGTTTCTTTTTTTTTTATTAACTATCCGATAATTTTTTTCTACTTTGGAATTGTCGAATAATCGAATAGTTGTGCATGTTTGGAGTGTGTTGTATTATAATGTTATTTTTTTTTTTTTTTTTTAATAGCTTCATTTTTGTTGAAACATTTTTTTTGAGCGTTAAGGACCACTTTTTTGTATAAAGAAATAATATAAGCCGTTTTTAAAAATGGGATCGATGTGTTTTATGAATCGTTTAAGAAAATGAAATAATTGTATTTGTTCTTTTTGATTTGAAACACTATTTCTAGTGTATATTCAATAGCTTTTTGTTTTCTGTCTTGTTTCAAAAAATTTTCATGGTTGAAGATATACGGATTTATAAAAGAAAAATTAAGATAGACTTCTCAAAAAAAAAAAAAAAAAAACTAGTTTGTAGTGTTGTGATGAAGTAAATTTCTTTCTCTGCCAAAAAACAAAAAAAAAAAGTGTTAGAACACAACAACACTTGCGATCTTTTCATGTTTTTTGTTTCATTTCTCTACTGTTTTAAAATGTACGCTCTATATAGTCCTTAAAAATGAACTGGCAAAGTTATGTAAATTTTAACGGAGACACCGAGTTTCTAAAAGAGATGCTCAGTCTCGGTGAAATCGATGAGGAAAGTATAAATGAAAATTCAAATGAAGATGAGAATGAAATCGGAAATCACGAAGAGATAAGTCGCGTCAGCAATTTTATTGAAAAGTTAAATCTATTAAGTAATGACTACGATTTACAATTAAAGTTAAATGAACAAAAAGAAAATGAAAGCTATGTTGCAAATATTGATAATATTAATTTGTATATAAAAAAACATGAAGCTTTTAAAAAAATTTTAAACGAAATAAATAACTTTTTTAAAAAAAAATGCAATTATGATGTCTTCAACAGAATAGAAAAAATATATGTAACTATATCGAACATAAACGTTACATATGAGTATATATCTTTGAAAATAAAATTAGAAAATTATATAAATGAAATTGAAAAATGTAAAAAAAGTAATAACTATATAAATTGTATTAGTTATGTAAATCTGTTTTTAGATATTCGAAAAAAAATTTACAGATACAATCCTTTATACTTTTTAAGTTCAGAGAATGAAAAACAAAATTCACAAAGTTCCCTTCGTTCCCGTTTTTTGAAAAATGAAGAAGCTATTATAGAAAATGACGTAATTGATTATGTTAATTACAAAAAATCTTTTCTTTTTAAAAATGATGATACGGAAGAAGAAGAAGAAGAAGAAGAAGAAGAAGAGGAAGAAGAAGAGGAAGAAGAAGAGGAAGAAGAAGAGGAAGAAGAAAAAAAAGTAACAAAGAAGAAAAAAAAGAAAGGTGATGATTTTGTAAAGGCATATAAACAGATTTATTCTCGTGAACAAAATCAGATCGACTTGCTTAACAAGTGAGTTTAAAAAGAAATTCTAATGATTTGTTTTGTTTTCTACTGATATGGTTTTACCTAATGAATACATCAATACTTCTTTTCATGTCATTTCTTATCATGTTTTATCTGATTATGTTATGTCTAATTATATTATATTTGATTATGTTATATTTGATTATGTTATATTTGATTATGTTATATTTGATTATGTAATATCAGATTATATTATGTGTAATTATATTATGTGTAATTATATTATGTCTAATTATGTTATGTCTAATTATGTTATGTCTGACCATGTCATTTTTTAGGCTACAGATTTTTACACCATATTTTTTTTCTTTAATAGATATTACCGAAGTGTGAAAAGTACAATTGAACAAGAAATATACGAATGTCTCAGGAAGAAAGATTTTGAAAGTACAAAAAAGAAAATGAATACCTATTTGAGTTTGTTCCAAAATAACACGCAGAAAGAAAAATATCACACAAGCGGAAAAAATAAAAGAACAGAAAAAGAAAAAAAGGAAGAAAAAGAAAAAGAGATAAATGAAGTAACGAAAAAAGGAAAAAAAGTAGAACAAAAGAAAAAGAAAGAAGAGGCGGAAAAAGAAGATAAAGAGGAAATGAAAAAAGAAACAGATGAAGAAGAAAAAGTGAAAGAAGTGAAAGAAGAAGAAGAAGAAGAAGAAGAAGAAGAAAAAAAAAAAACAAAAAAACAAAGAATGTGAAAAGAGAAATACCGAAGATGATAAACTAAAAGAAAACAAAAGTAGTAAAGAATATATAGAAGAGGATGAAAATTTAACTGATTATATAATTTATTTTGAGGAATATTTATTTTTATGTTATATAAGCATTTCAGTAGTAGAAACAGAGATTGAGCAAATATTAGGTTTATTAAATGACCAAATAATAAGTAAAGAAGATAATGCTTATATAGAATGTATAAAAAATACATATAACTGTTTATTTAAAAATAATAATTTTTTTGAAAATTTAGTAAAAAATAACATTGTCTATATTATATACAATAGAAAAATAGAACTTCTTTTTAATAATATTATAAACGCTATTTTTAAAAAATTTTTTATGCAAGCCCAATTGTCGATTGATAATTTTGATGAATTAAATATATATGATAAAAATATAGAAATCTTATCATTATTATGTTACAACTTTTTAAATATAAGAAAGTTTTTATATGAAGTATCTTCCCAAAAATTAGAAAAAGTCAATAAAATATTTGATTTCCAAAATTATATTAACACCAATCAGTTTTCGAAAAATAACTGTCTCTTCAAAAATCTACCTTATATTAGTTTAATACAAGATTCTTTATGTACCTATATTGACCATGAAATTTTATTTTCAAAACATTGTATTAATAAAGCATTCATTTTAACGGATGATATTATGCTTTCATTAATAGAAGAAAATGAAAATAGTAACTTTGCTTATGATGAAAATTTTAATTTTGAAAATTTAAATACAGGCAATGATATGATGGATACTAGTAGCACGAATTGTACTAGAACTCTTAATCCAATCACAACAACCATGGCAACTGCAACGAGTAGTAATGAATATACTTCAACATTATTAGAAGATGCCTTTTTTATTTTTCAAAAATGTGTTTGCAGAAGTATAAATATGAATGATATAAACACTATATGTGTATTAATAAATAACATAGCTATTTTTTTAGGAACTACATTTAAAGAATATTTAAAAGACAACGTGAAAAATAGTAAACATATATATTCTGCTTTTATTCATGACATAAATAATCTGAAAAATTTTTCTTTTCACAAACTCTTAAATAGTATTGATAAAACCAACTATTTTGAAGAACCGAATACAAAAACAGTAACCATAAACATTAATCTATGTAATTCTTTTATGACAGGAAATGAAAGTAAAAAAGGAATTAATAATACAGCGGCGAAATTGAAAACGGATTTAAAAAATACAAAATTCAAAACGGGAAAAAAGTCTTCTATTACTCTCAGCGAAAGTGAAGATACGGAAAAAGCAGAAAACACAAAAGGAAACAATATCGAAGCAAAAGGAACAAAGGAAAAAAATATTTTCGAATATGTTAATACAAATCAACTCGGAAATCTTTTTAATCCTTTACAAAACAACGCGAATGAAAAAAATAAAAATATAAAAAATCAGATCATTAGTTCCAAATATCTCTATCCTCACTGTTTAAATAATATTGACTCCTGCTATCAATATATACAAAAGTATAAAAGTTTTATAAGCGATTATTTTAATGAGCAGTTTTTAGAAAATAAAAAAAATAAAAAAGAATTTCAAAATCATACACTAATGTTTAATAATTCTTTAACCAGCTTCGATAATGTTTTAAAAGAATACGAAAAATTAAATATTGATAATTGTAAAGTTTTACTAAATATACTGAAAACACACTTTCTAAGCCATTTAGTGTTAATAGAAAATATTAATTTTGATATAACCAATGAGCAATATGCTTATTATCAGATTAATGATCCTTACATAAATAATTTAATTAGCAAAATTAAAATCAGTCTATATCATATTTATTTTTATTTTAATCATAACATTTTTAATATATGTATTCACCTGATGACAGAAAAGGTTAGGAAAACACAAATGTATTGATTTTTCTTAAGTTTCTACTTATATACTACAACAACTTATTTCTGTGTTTTCATAAAATATCTTTTCTTATAAAATATCTTTTCTTATAAAATATCTTTTTATATAAAATATCTTTTCTTATAAAATATCTTTTCTTATAAAATATCTTTTCTTATAAAATATCTTTTCTCAAAATTTCTCTCTTTTTATATGTATAATTTCTATTCATTAATTATCTTCTTTTTTTTTTTTTTTTTATTGATTTATAGATATGCAACTATATAGAACGAATTATAAAGAA
Organism: Haemoproteus tartakovskyi; assembly: GCA_001625125.1. Taxonomy (NCBI): domain Eukaryota; phylum Apicomplexa; class Aconoidasida; order Haemosporida; family Haemoproteidae; genus Haemoproteus; species Haemoproteus tartakovskyi. Next base: position 31,759 of record LSRZ01000055.1, on the reverse strand, counting down.
GAAAAAGTTTAGTATGTATGGTGCTGTACAAATAGACAATGATATTCGAAACCTGATGCTTTTTTTCACATCCTTAACCAACGTTAATGTAAAAAAAGAATTTTCGAAATTATTTGACGTTTGTGAACTACTTAATATCAACGATATACAAGACTTTAAAGATCTCTATGATGAAAATAAAAGTAATTTAAATTTTTCTGAAATACAAAACATTTTGCTTCTGAGAAACGACTTAACACCAGATTTGATTAGTTCAGTAAAAGAATACATAAATTCAGAAGTGAAATGAACAAATTCGAAGAAGAAAAAAGAAGTAAACAGAATAGAATCGTCATATATCATATGTATTACCATAATAAACAATCAGTTAAATAAAGTGAATCGTAATTACATTAGAAGAAAAAAACATTTGTTTCAAAACCTCCCCCCAAAAAAAAGAAAAAAAAAAGCATTTAAGGAAGCAAATATTAAGCTTACATATATGACTGCTACAGTTACTATTAATATCAGAAACTATGGAGAATGTTACAAATATACAAAATCATTAAAAAAAAAAAAAAACGAGGAACAAGGGGACGCCGAGAAATGAAATTACCAAGGACATCTACCTTTCTTTTCTTTTTTTTTAGAAAAACATTTTTTTATGCATTATTTCCATCTTTATTACAGATCCTTCAACATTTGAACCTGTAAAAAATAACACAAAAAAAAAAACAATAAAAACCAGCAGAAAACAAGAAACATCGACATATTAGATAAACATGGACACTCTAAAAAAATATAACAAACTGTTGACTGACATATTTGCTGTTTTTCAATGTCTTCCTCTTTTTTTACCGTCATATTTGTCAAGCGCCTTTTGTGCTTCATCAATATTTTCGAAAACACAGACAGCTGTTCCCTGTAAAAGAAAAAAAAATGTTTTGACATGATTGAGATCCTTTAGACGTAATACAAAACAACAGCATCAATACAAAGGAAAAACTTGAAATGATAAACAGACACGTTCAAATAAATTACATCTGATCTGTCCGTATGATCGTAATTGATCCATGCGTCGACAACTTTGCTAACATTGCTAAAAAGATCCTAAAAAAAAATATATATTAAAAAAACAAAAAACAAAAAGTTTACAAATTTTCCTTTTTAAAATTTCAATGTGTTGTGTATTATGCACTATCTGATCTCTTTTTTTTTTCCAAAATCAATATTACAAGATACCATGAACGTTTTTTTTACTTTTGATGTGTTCACGGTGTGCATACACACATTTCCTTTCTCTTTTCATATATATATATAAATGTGTATATATATACTTATAAGCTTGTACATGGACACTTTCTTTTCTAAACTTACTATTAAATCATTTTTCGAAATCGTATAATCTAGATTTGTTATCTGAACGCAGATGTAAGGATTCGATTCTTTATAATCTCTTCGATATTTTTTTTTATCATAATAATTCTGAAAGGGGAAAAAACAACCGAAAACAAAATGTCAATATCACAGAGAAAATGCTTAGCATTCTACCATCATGAATTCACACTACAAAAAGCATTTCTCTGTTTTCCATTTCAAATTGTGTTCCTTTTTTAAATTTCTGTGTCTGTTATACATTGTAACGGTCTTTCTGGTAATGTTTGTTTATTCTCCGGTTGTAATTAGGCGCATTTTTGTATTCCTTCTTCTAAAATTAATAGAAAAAAAGAAATTAAGAATGCAAATAACTTAATCACAAAATTTATATACAACATAAAGGTTGAATCAATGAAATAGGTTGTGATAGCTCTATACACATCTATGTATTTACGTATGTACATCTGTATGAATGAAGGTACGTAATACTACAGGATCGTGTACAACTCAAGTTTCATATGTTTATTAGTTTTGCTTTATCTATAGCACGCCTTCTATTGGTTTTTTTTAGGGGGGAGGAGCTAAGGAAGGTTTGTTTACATAATCCCCTTATTTTTCTTTTATTACATGCGGATGATTCTGTTCCTCATAAGAACGGTGCGTTCGCTTTCTATAACCATCATCTAAAAAAAATATATATATATTTGTTCATATTCATATTCGTGTTCTATTTTTTTTTTTTTTTCCTTTTCTTTTTTTCTTTTTTTCTTTTTTTCGTTTTCTTTTTTTCCACTTCGCCTCTTTTCTCTTCTTTAATTCTTCTTATTTTTTAACATATTTCAGATCGCTTTAACGTCTTACCATGATGATGATGGTGATGGTGATGATTATCGTGATATATTCGATTATCCCTCATTTGAAATCAGATCCGTTTAAAAATTGAACCAAAAACCAAACAAAACAACAAAAAACTGCATATGTCACTTACCGCAATTTTCCAAAAAAAAAAAATTGAAGCCAATATGTATATGTCAATATATATGTAATAAAATCAATTTTAATTTTTTTTCTTTCATATACAAAGAAATTCTTATGTCAAACTATTAGTAGAAACTCTAAAGAGGAAAACATCTGAAAAACAAAATACATGTTTTAACGGAAGTACTGATAAAAAAATTAGATAAAAACGTTGCGCATGTAATAAAAAAGTTAAAAAAAAAAAAATATATTTAAAAAAAAAAAGGAAAATCTTTTAAAAAAGTTTTCTACGACTAACATTGCAAACATTTTTTTAATTTCTTATTTTCCCTATAAACAGGAGTGCATATTTAATCAACCAAATATATTTGTGAAAAATTATATTTGTGAAATTTTCATACTTATAAAGGTAACCTTATTTGAATAGAAAAAAATGAAAAAAAGAGATTACTTTTGAAACATTGGGAGAAATTTCTTATGTTAATGTGAACACAGTTGTTATTTGGAAAAAAATTATTAAGAAGGTTTAGGAATAAAAATGAAAAAGAAGAAAGTAGTTAAACTGAAGGCGAACTATTATCCTGAAGTCAATTATGGTATTTTTATAAAATGCAGTACATATTGTAACGTATCAACACACCCTTTGATTGTTTTTCTTGTGACCACTTCTCTCATTTATTATGACGTTATCAGCCGTGTTCTTTTTACACGAGTATGGAGTTCATATATACCTAAATATACATAGATTAATGTACATGTTTCTATTGTTTCTTTCATTTATTAGCTTACATTTTCCTATTTTTTTCTTGAGTTTTTTTTTTTTTTTTTCAAGTCAGTAAAAATGAATTGTTGCAGAAGGTGTTTCTTCAACAGGATGAGGGATTGTTATTGGATGACGCCAATTCGGAGAACACACGTCTGATTGTTAACTGTATAAACAAATTGATGAAGAAAAATATACAAACCAAACTCAAGGCGTTAAATGTAACCAAATGACAAGAGAGAAGAGACAAGAAACATAAGACATAAGATGAAAAATGGAATATGGAAAAAAGACAAGTTCTTGACTTTTATTTTTTATGTTTAACCTACATATGGTTGTTTCGTAATTGATTGTTTCTGATATTTTTTTTTATATTACTGATATTCCATTTCATTTGCCTAATACTTACAGGAGCTTTATAGTCATGTGGAGAATCGCGACGAAGCAACGTTGGTACATTTATTCCCCTCATTTTTAAGTGTTTATAAAAATTTAATTTACTATGCAAATTCTACAGTCAGAGAAAGTGAGTGATAAAAATAAAAAAAAAAAAAAACAAAAAGAAACAAAAACGAAAATGAAAAAGAAAAAGAAAACGAAAACAAAAACAAAAACAAAAACAAAAATAAAAACAAAAACAAAAACAGAAGAGTATAGTCAATATAAGTACAGTAAATATAAATATATTAGAATGATCTTGTATATGTCGGATGTAATTTCTCTTTTTCTTTTTTTTTCTTTTCAGGTTTAAATTTGTGTTTGAAATTATTTATACAAAAGATTAAGACGAAAATTAAAAAACATTTGAGTACGTTTTTGCCACATTTGTTTCTTTCCATTTTCGATTTTAGCAAAAATGTGAGGCAAGTTTCTAATGAAATATTAGAAGAAATTTTTCCAAAAAAGGAATGTACAGTCGATGTAAAGAAAAATAGACAGCGAGTTGAACGAATACGATTAACTCATGATTGCAAACTTTATTTATATATAAAAAAAATGAATGTAAATTTATTCAACATCTGCAACTGTTTGAAATATATAAAAAATGATTTACAGGAATGTATCATTGGGAATTTAAAAAGGGGAAAAGGAGAAATTGAAGAAGACATAGATGGTAGTATATGTTTAAATAATGCTATTTGCTTTCTTCCATCTCTTTTGTATCTTATTATTAAACAAGTCAAAATAAGTCATAAAGATAGTCAGCAACCGAATTCAGACAATGGGCAAAGAACTAATGGAATCGCACCACAAAACAATGAACAAATTAGGGAAGATATAAAAAAGGAATATCAAGCTTACGAACATATGTATTCTTTTTTTTTTACACATCTGTTAAATATATACAGAGAAAATAAAGAAGATGTAAGAATTACAAGAACTTTATTCGTATCTGTATATAATATCATATATTTGTTAAAGAAACATAAAATCAATATTGGGGATCTAAAACAAGATGAAAGTAACATGTGTATTAATAATTTTATTTGTTCTGTTATTTCGAATAAGGAAGAATACATTTTTAAAAATATAAATCATTTACTATTATTATTTTTTTTTACTGAAAATAATAAAAAATTAATTAACGAAAACTTTTTAAGAAATTATTTATCTTTGGTGAAACAAAACATAATATACAAGGGAGATGCATTCACTTGTAACATTTCTTTATTTATGTTTTTATTTGAAAAAAAAAATATAATGGAGTTCTTTTTTTTTTTCTTTTTTCTCTTTTATTTTATTCTTTTAAATAACAGAAAATCCGCTATAACTATTTATTACGATTCATTATTGCACCTACTTGATTATTTGCCAATCAATTCTTTAAAGAAAGCGAATCCAAATCTTTTAGTTTCTGAACAACACACGGATAAAAAACTAACAAATTCACAAAGCTGGGAAGAATCTCTTGATGAAAAAGAGGAGAACAAAAGAACAGAAAATGGAGAAAACGAAAACAATACTGTAGGATCCTCTACAGGTGAAACACATAAATTGTGGACGGAAGAAGATTGTGCAACCGTGTTATTTGACAATATCCTTCTTTTACCACTAGAAATATTATTTATTCAAAAAAATATGCCATGCCATTATTTCTGTTTTCAAAATAAAACCATGTTAAATAATCTCTCCGATGAGTATTACTGTCAAAAAGAAAAAAAAAAAGAAAAAAAATGTAAAAGAAGTAAGTAAATTTGACGAATTAAAGAAAAAAGTTTTAGAAACAAATGTAGATGAAAAACATGTATTATCTTGTTATATAAACTTTGTTCAAAATTCCAATTGGAAAAAAGAAGTGTTAGAAAAAACATTGGAGCTGTTCAGTATCTATATAAATAGTATAAACGAAGATTTAAAAAATAACAATATATCTCCACCTACAGATATGGTAGAGACAAACGTTTCTAATAAAACAAATACGTATTTAGCAGTATTTCAGTTGTGCTTAACTTTTTTTTCAAAATTAAAAAATTTTCTCTTTTCTAATGTAGAAAAAAATACAGAAATGGAAAAAATGGAACAAATAAAACAAATAGAACAAATAGGAAAAATAGAACAAAGAGAACAAATGGAACAAATAAAACAAATGGAAAATGTTCGTTTCTGTTTTTTAAAAAATTTACAACTAATATGGGCAAACATATTTATCTTAATTAATCAAGGTAGTTATGAATATGTCGAATTTGTAGAACATCATTTTGATTTATTTAAACTTATAATAAGTCAACAATATAATCAAGATGATATGTGGAGTTATCACCATGTTTTCGATATTTGTAATAAATGGTTACAAATGAAAGAAGTGCAACGAAAATTCTTTTTGCAATTCTTAAATGTTAATTTGCTGCAGTTGCTATGGTTTAGCAACATCAAGCATAAAGCTTTTGATGAATTGTGTAATACTTTTGGAAAAGCCTTATTTGATAAACCAATAGATACAACGAATGCTGAAATTTTGATGGTCACTTCTATAGAAATCATGAAATTTATGAAACGAGAAAGACTCAGTATTTTATATCTGGATCAGTACATTTTAAAAATATATCAATTTTATATAAGTCATGTTTGTGGAGATGATCGATTGTTAAATGAATTTCATGATGCTATTTCTTGTGACCAACAAAAATTAATATTTGAAGAACACATATATTTTGACATATTTTATATATATAAAGAAAAAATTATAGAATGTCATGTATTTCCACACAATTCATTTTGTAAACTGTTTTTAAAAACAGTTACAGCAAATGACAAGTTTGATTCTTTTATAGAAAAAGAACAATCGGAAAAATGGAGGAATTTGTTTTTGTTTTATTTATTTCTTATTTATCTTAATCCCAATTATAATTTGGAGTCGCAATATGAAAAAGTTTTTTTGAAATTGGATAAGAAGATTATAACTTCTTTTCTCCTGATTTTTCGAAAACTGTATCAGTATTACGTCTTCGAAACGGAAAAAGAAAAGGTAACAGTAATAGCCTATTTTGAAGAGACAGAACTAAAATGTGCATTGCAAACGAAGCATTATGTGGAAATAGAGAAAAACAAAGAAAAAGGGTTAAAGAAAAATGAGCAGTTATCTATTTGCTTGATGCTACATCGAAACAATGTATTACATTCGGCATTTATATTCAAATTTTTATTACTATATAAAATGTATAGAGGTATAACAGATATATTGAATTTTCACACAGTTGCCGATTTTAGTTTATTTTGTTTTGATAAAACGGAAAAAGAAATAAACGCTATTCTGAATAACACCGAAATAGAAGAAAAAGGAAGGCAGTTCTTTGACTTTATATATTCGGAGGTAGAAAATAAAGCCCTTTATCTTTTTTTGAAAACATTGTATGGCATAATGGACGAAAAACCGAAACAACTATATTTGTACTTGGCTATTTTTAATTTTATAAATGAAAAGAAGACATTAGAAAATGTCGCACATATTGACACCATTGATATTGTTGCTGTATTTAAACGATTTCAAAACTGGAAGATTTTTAATGTTTGTAAAAATATTCTCAAGAAACGGTTTGAGGGAAAGAAGGGAAACATAAAGAGAGAAGAAAACATGGAAGAAGAGGAAAAAGAAGAAGAAGAAGATGATGAGGAGGAGGAAGAAGAGGAAGAAGAAGAAAACGATACAGAGGAAGAAAATGAAGAAATAAAAGAACAAAAGAAAATGAAAGAATTAGATATTTTGTTAACGGAGTTAAAAAATGGAAAATTGCAAAATGAATTTGATTTGAAACTCCGAATGTTTCTATTCAAGTTATGTTTGGTGAATATAAATAGAAAAAACGTAAAACAAAGAGAAATGGATGAACATGAAATAAGAGAGCAGGCACAAAAAAATGATAAGGACAGTATAACGGAAATGGGACAACAAGAAGAGAAAATTAATCATGAACAGATATCTGAAAATGATACAACGAAAGAAACAGAAAATGGAGTAGATACCTCATATGAGTTCCAGAAACTGTTAAGTACTTTGAAGGAACAATTTCCAGAACATTTTCATTTCTATTTAAGTGAAAATTTTAATGGTACAATGAAAAATCAGTTAGATTACAGAAATCGGATATACCATCTAATTTATGTAAAAAAGTATACAAATACAAATTTTTTCATTTTTAAAAATGTTCAAAGATTATTTGTCAAAGCAAATATATCAGAACAATGCTATGCTCCATTCTTTTGGGGAATAACATATATACAAAATGATGACTTTTTTACGGAAAACGCTCAAACATTGGATATTCCATTTTCGCATTATGCATCTCTACTTTGTCACCATTACACCAATATATATTGCCATTACATTTTAAAATATGAACAGAGTTGTATGTTTAGAAGGGAAGGGACACATGCTGGTGGAGGTGCTGATAACAAACGTGCTGGAGATACGTTTGCACAGTTGATAGACAAACACAGGGGGAAAAAGAACGAAGGACAAGAAAGAACAGAAGAATGGGAGGAAGAAGAAGATGCAGAAGAAGAAGAAGAAGATAAAGAAGAAAAAGAAAAAGAAAAAGATGAAAAAAAAACTGAAGATAGAAATGAACCTATATTGATAAGAAATAACAAGAAAGAAACAAATAAATATATGCAAGGTAAGGAGAATGAGGAAACAGAAAAGGAAATGGTAAGAAATGGAGATAGACCATATGAAGAACATTGTTGGAACGTTGCAAAAGAAAAAGAAAAAGAAAGAAATGATGAATTAATAAAAGACACCAAGTATGGTATACGCTTTTTTAAATTTATAAATTATCTAATACAACAAAATATAACAGCAATTACTTATTTAACTAAGAAAAACGTAATGCGGAATATAATTAAAACACTCTATTACATCATAGCTTTAAGTACTATTAGTTGTGACGTAAATAAAAAATTAAAACATATTTGTATACAATTAATAAAAATTTATTTCGAATGGGGTGTTGATTATTTTTATTCCATAGATAAAATTTATTTGTTCTCTCTTAATTTAAGTATAAGTTACTATGGTGCATATTTCTCAAGAGAGGTGTTTTTTACAACAAAAATAAATTCTCCAAAAAAACTGGAAAAAATTAAAAAAAAGGTAAAGGATGTTTACATAAACACGTACCTCCTTTTTATACTACTTTGTGATATTGAGAATTTTTCTGTACATAACATGGTGTTAGATAAAACACTCTGTATTCTGAAAATGAATTCTTTATTATTTCATGATATGCAAAAATTAAAAGAAAACGACGAAGATTCATTCCGATTAGTCACAGATTATTTATATATAAAAGAAAATAACAAAGAACAAAATGAGTTCTTAAATTCGGTTACAACAAATTCGAAAATGTACGAAGAGTCTTTGCTTTCAAAAAATGAAAGTACACAAGTAGTGGACACTGAGAGAAAAGGAATGGCGAATTTAAAAAAAGGAGAAAAAGAAAAAGAAGAAGAAGAAGAAGAAGAAGAAGATGTGTACACCAGTGACGATAGCATGGGCACATGGGAAAAAGACAACAAACAAATGAAAAGAGAGGAAATAACAAATGATACTTTTACAGAAACAAAAGAAGACGGGGTAGCCATAGAAAAATACAAAAAAAAAGGAGAAAACAAGAAAGACGAAATAATTGTGGGAAAGGAAGAAAGTTCTTTTTTGTTTCATTTACGATGTAAATTAAAAAACTCTTTTATGTTAATTGATTTTGATGAATATATACTTAATTCGTATAATTTCGTTTTAAGTAGTAATTATCTAGAAATTTTATTGTTTATATTAAATATCTGTTTATCATCCGATGGGTTTATTTATGACAAAATGATGTTGAAATATTTTCTCTCCTTTTGGGAAATTCACCATTTTAATTTATATTATTTCATAGAAGATATAGAAACAGTGCACCACTTACTGAATAAAGATGAATATTTAAAAGAACACAAAATAGAATTTTATATTTTTTTTTTCGCTTTGCATTTGTGCTTGAGGCTTATTACTTTATATACAGTAGATGCTGTTAAAATAATTAACGGAAATAAATTTGGACACATCTTGAGTTACAATCAAAGACTATTTTCGAATCTATTTATACACTACCAGATTAAATGCTTGACAAGTATTGCTGACGCTTATGAACACACGGTTTTCTCGTATGATGAATATGCAAAAATGTTACATTTTAAATATAAAGTACCAGAAGAAGACGACAAATCAGTTTCAGACACAGTAACGGCGAAATTAACTATTCATTTTCACCCAGGTTATCCCTTCTGCCATTTCACAATAAATGACCGATTTGACCATCTGGATCGAAAAGCGTGTATTCAGAGTGCTATAAAAGCCATGTACAAATTCACTAGGACAGGAGATATAAATGAAATCTTCATAACATTTAATAATATAATGAATTCCTATTTTGAAAACAAATCCAGCTGTAACATATGTTTCATGGTTTTACATCAGCAAAAAGTGTGTGACAAAACATGCACAAATTGTGAGGCAACATATCATAGTCATTGTCTACACAGATGGTTCTTGACCTCCCACAACACCAAGTGTCCCTCATGCCAAGTCCAGTTTAACACATAATGAGAAACCAAAATGTAAACAAACGAAAAAATAGATAAAGAAACATACATACAAAGAAATCAATAGAACCAATTACAAATACAACTTGTAGTTAGCAGTTATCGACAACATGTCTGTGCACCAAAATTTGAATGTAAAAGAGGGGGAATGGTTTGCAAAACAATATATACAATCTTCATTTTTATTTGTATTTTTCATTTTTTTTTTTTTTTGTGTATGTTCTATTCTTTTTATATTTTCATTTGTAACGTAAAAACATACTTACAGGTATCGTCTCTTTATGGGTATCGTTTCTTTTTGTGTTTTTAAAACGAATTAAAAGCGTAAATGTTAGTGTGTCAGAAGTTACAGAAGTTACAGAAATTACAGAAGATACACATAAAAATTGTGGATACATGTCTTTAATAACTGCAGACACATGTAGTATGTGATATATAACAGCATACGAAACAAAAAAGAAACTTACATATATGTAAAACATATACTATTCGTAACTGTGATGGATGCACAATCGTGTTTTAACGTCGTTTAATAAATAACATAAAAACAATGCACCTTCACAAATGCTTGCTTGTAAGAATGAATCAATGTATATGTTCTTATAACAAAACATACTAGCGTATACATATGTGTACATTTATAAATGTTCATGTATGTTCTCATTAAATTCGATTGGTCAACCAAAAAAGGTGTTATATTTACTTCAATATTATAAAAATGTATAATGTGGTGAATAAATATAAAGATGTGATATAAAAAGTGCATGGGGATAAACAGGTCAAAAAACGGGTACCAAAAAACATTCTTTATGTTCTTTGTTTGCAAATCACAAATCTATAACTTTTAAGTGTTTATACAACACAAAAAAAACATTCTCTGTAATT
>LSRZ01000055.1:0-20663 GCA_001625125.1 Haemoproteus tartakovskyi | reverse complement strand
ATCGGAACTGTTTACATATTATTAACACTGGTTGAGTTTCTTTTTATGTTCATATACCATATTAGCAATTTCACTTCTATAATCGGCTATATTTTCTTTATTGCTACTTTTATGCGTTGTTGTAGCTGCTTTTATTTTTTTGGGTATTTCAAATTCTTCCTCTCCTAGAGAAACGTCAGGAATAGATAAGTTTCTTTTGAATCTTTTATTTAGCAAAAGCTCTTTTTGAGCTTCTAGATAACGTATATCATAACTTGCTCTGCTGTATTTAGGTCTTTTTATTAACGGTTCCGATGCATCCTTTTCCTTAACAACTTCTTTATTCTCTTTTTGTTCAACGGGCTCTTCTACTGGTGCCTTAACACCTTTATCTTTCATATCATTTAACACCTGTATACTTGCTCTTTTTATAAAACCATTTGTATTTTGTTCATCATTTGCATATTTATCAGAAAAAATAGCAAAGGATCTTCGTCCACTCTTTTTATATCCTCCAAAAGTTTTAAATGTGTCATTAATCAACTTGAATATTGTTTTAGCGTACTTATCATTGGATTTGCACAAAAAATGGGAAATCATGGTACTTGTTAATAAATTCTTTTTGTGCATTTCAATTTCTCGGAACGTTTTTATCCCAATATAATATTTCAAACAATGTACATACCAATTATACACACCGATCCCATCGAGGTTGTCGAAACGAACATCAAAAAACCAAGAATGGGACAAAGCATCTGCTGCTGTAATACGGTCATTAGGATTATACCTCAGCATTTTAACTAATAGATCAATTCCTAATTCATCGATTTTTCCATTTGTTATTATATTCAAAGCGTCTTTTTTATTTTGAATATTTACGTTAAAAAATTCTTCCTTTAATGGATAAAAACGAGAATCACTAAAAAATTCTAACTCATCATTACTAGGTTTGCCTAGAGAATTCACAATTCTTATAATCAAATCAAATTCTGTTACACCACGAAATAAAGGCTTTCCAATAATCAGCTCACAAATAATGCAAGCAGCAGACCAAATATCGATATTTAAACCATATTGAAAATCTCGATCATCATCTTCTTTATCCTTTTTTTTCTTCTTTTTGGAAACTTCAAATTTTGAAAGCAACACTTCAAGTGGTCTATAATAGATGGTACAAACTGTAGGAGTCATGTCTCCATCACTTTTCAATTCTCTACATAACCCCAAATCCCCAATTTTTAATAAATATTTATCATTCTTTGTACATTGTAACATTACATTTTCTGGTTTTAAATCCCGATGACACATTTTATTATTGTGCAAATAAGCTAATCCATTCAATAACTGAAAGGCTAACCATTTTGCCTCTTTTAAACTTAGTCCCGCTTGTTCTTCCGTTATTTTCGTTTTCTGTATCAGCTTTTTTAAATCCCCTCCATCACAAAATTCATAAGCAGCAAATATAAATTTCTGATCAGTTGCTAAAGGACTCATATCCAATTTTCCCTGGTGGTGATAATTCGAAGTATAATGTTGAAGAATCTGCCGATTAATATATTCACTTATACTTTTCTGTCTATCAATAGAAACATCGATAAGTCTTAAAATATTTGGGTGTCTTCCAATATTTTTCAAACAACTTAGTTCTCTTAAAGTAGTGCACGTAATCCCTTCATCATTTATTGTTCTCAAATCATCCCGAAAAAATTTCACTGCATATAAGTCTTTTTTATAAAAAGCTGCTTCTTCTTCTTCATAATAATCATATGATAAAAAATCCATGTCTTCGTAATCATCGACATCCGCAGCAGCATTATTATCTTCTTTATGTTTCTTTTTTCCCCCATCCGGTTTGCTACCTTTTAAAACCTTTCCTTTGTATACATCTCCGTATGTTCCTCCTCCCAGTTTCTCTTCTAAAGAAACAACGGATCGAATATTTTCGAAATGAATTTTGCACTTTGTCAAAGTTATCCCAAACATTCTTATTAAGAAATAAGTGACATACGTGTCAAATAAGAAAAAATCGATGCCTTAATTTTGGAATAACACTATCTGTACTATACTATCAGTTTGTAGTCGGATTCGATGAATGAAACACTAAGGAATAATCAGATAATTCTTTAGTACTGAATATTTTTCTTAAATTTTCCTATATACATATAAAATATACATATAATATATATATACATATAAAATATACATATAATATATATATATATATATATATATATATGTTTATATAAATGTAAGGAAAAGTGATATTCAATTCAAGAAATAAATTATTTTTTCTCTTTTTCTATTCTATATAATTTCTCTCTACTTCTTTAGTATAACTTTTATTATATATCTCTATATCTCAAAAGATAATTTGTAAAAAAGGAAAAAAAAAAAAAAAAAAAAAACGAAAAAAACGCTCAATAGATTTTCTAAAGGTATATATATTTACTTGTTTCTATGCTACACTATTTAAACATTTCAATTTACTATATATTTCAAATATATCTTCATTACATCTACTCCAGTTTACTATTCATCAAATTAGGTTCAACTGATGTTTATAAGTAGAACGGAAGCGAAGAAATATTTACGTACACATAGTACACGAAATAAACATAAAAAATTATCAAAAAAAAAGACGCAATGTAAACATATAGAAATATAAAATAATATAGAAATACAAAAAAAGGGAGCATTAAGCAAAAACAAATCAAAAGAAACGGTAATCACAAAGAATAATATAGCTGTGCATATATGTTTTATATAAATTAGCGTTCAAATGAAACATAAGCGGAATCTTGTATATGCATACAGAAGCTTTCTTAAGTGGGAACAAAGGAAAATAAACAGTCGATTAAAGTATTCATGATAATACGTTTCATTTGAAAATTTTTTATCAGTAGAAACGAACGTCTTTTAATTTGTTTTATACATCAAAACAATCTTTTATTTGCGAAAAAAAAAAACGAAATGCAGATGTAAAAAAGAATACGCATTTATGCAATAAAATAACTATAGAAAAAACTTATACTTAGAAACACTGTATAAAAAAAAAAAAAGACGAAACGAAACGAAACCAAACCAAACTAATAATAGAGAAAAAGGTTGAATGTGTCTATAACTTCTAAGTTATTAATCATCCTTAAAAATGAGACACTGTTTTTTTGAAAGAACCAATCTTGAAACTGGCATAAAATATGTATAAAAAATAATAAAAGAAAAAAAATAAAATATACGATTTAATAACACGATGATACATACATTAAAAACATTACATATTCAAAGGTATTTAATGAATCCTATATGCACATAGTATGCCGAACACAAAAAATACAGAGGTTCCAAAAAACAGAAAAATTATAAGTTTAGTGGAATAAGACAAAAAAAAAATGACAAAAAACAAGAACCTTTCATATGGATACTTCACAGAATGGGGACAAAAGAGGGATTATGATGAACAGAAAGGAAGTCGCTAGAATGTCTCCGATAAAGACACAGACAGTAGTTAACTATCATAAACAAAAAAAATAACAAAATAAAAAAAAAAGCGGTAAAGGAATCATAAATATGAAAAAAATAAAAAAAATAAAAACGGAAGAAAGAGGTAAGACCTCTAAAAAACGGAAAAATGTTAGACACAACGCAACATAAAACAAGACAAGCTAAATGGAAAAAGGGGTCAATAAAAGAAAAAATGAACTTAATACGTCAATACGTTAAAAATTAATAAATTAAAAATTCATAATCTAGATATGAATAATTGCGAAATTAATCATGTAACAAAATAACATAAAAGGACAAAACGGAAAGTGGGTGCTGGCAAAAAAGATAAAACACGCAACCATCTTAGAATCGTTAAAATTCTGAAAAACACGAAAAAAAGAAAAGAAAAAAACAAACAAATAAACATAAATAATAACATACACTTTGTACTTACCAATTGTATACCATTTAAAAAGGATATTACATAAAAGAAAAAACAAATAAGCGAACAAAAAAAATGTATTTAAGAAACAGTATTTAAAAGATTCTCAGATATTCACATTAACGAATGAATACAAATTTTCTCGTCGAAATTACATGTGTCACACAAACCAAAACACATATGATCATTTCATACTTATAGCTACTCTATTGACAAAAAATGCAAAATGGTACTCTACCCTCACAATAAACCGTTCAATAAATTTGCCAAAAAATAGAATTACGAAAAAAAATTATACTGACATCGAATAAATACGCAATGCGTGCTCGTCAATGTTCGTAAAAAAAAGTAGCAATATTTCTATGAAACACAAAGAGGAAAGAGTGAGCAACACAAGGAAAAGCTACCAATGAAAGAAACCCAAAGAGAGCAAATGTTATTAACAAGTAAGCTGAATATATATTAAAAAAATCACAAGGAAGAAAGAAACACGCAAGAACCAACCTCACACAGAAAAAAAAAACTACTACATGTTTAGTTCTATTCCTTTGAAATTCAACGAAAAAGAAAGAATAAAAGAAAGCATGCAACACTCACACATTGTCTTTCATATTAAATGTTCATATGAAATAATCAATGTAAAAGGATTCTTAGGTTTTCCGTGCAAATGATACCGAAAAATATACGACACATTAATAATAATAATAATAATAATCGAACTACCCTCTTCCGTATTATAAAAAAAAAACAAAACAAAAATTAAAAACGGTATAAAACATACACAATCTTCCCTTCTTTGAAGACAATAGAAAACATAGTTTCATGTTTCTCTCATTAGCTTTATATTTGCCGAACTACAAAGAAAATACTAAAAACTCAAGCAATCGTCTAAAACTACCAACCAGCATAACATACTTCTTATATATACTGGAGAAAATAGGCCCATCGGGCCTGTACAACCCAGTAACTTCACTTTCATTTTTCAGTAAAACATATGCTACACATTTTGAAAAAAAAAAAAGTCCAAAACCCAAAAAATGTTATCACTACCATCACAAAAAATTAAACTTTTTAAACTAATCTCAAATGAACATTTATTTATATTCTTTGTTATATATATCTTGCAGTATCCGTTGAAAAAAAAAAAACTAAATAAAAAAAAACTAATAGATTAGGAAAGTATTTTTTTTTTTTTTTTTTACTATTTTTTTTTTTTTTACTTCAATTTTTTTATTTTTTATTTTCTTTATTTTTTTTTTTTTTTTTTTTACGTAATCCTTTTTATTTTTCAATATCTTTTTTTCTTTCCATATCTTTTATTTAGTTAATACATTTTTTCTTTTTAATATATTTTGTTTTTTTTTTTTTGTTCTTTTTAATGTCATTATGACTTCCATCAAAACTGATATGCTCCAATTTAACATTTCGTTAAGCATAAAAGATTCTTTAATTCATTTATTCTTTTTATGTGTTGCTAAACATGTAAATACGTTATTTATTTTTACGTTATTTTATGCGTGGTTTAACTAACGTTATTTGCTTCTTGTTCCATAACCTTTTTTTCTTTTATCTTTCTTATCACCGTTTGTTTTTTGTTTTATATTCTTTCAATTTTCTGTTATGATATTTTTCTCATTTGCGTATTTTATGAAAATCTTAGTTTCTTATTGTCTTTTTTGAGCTTTTGAAAAACAAGCTCTAATATCATTTATTCATATAATAAAACAGAAGAACAAAAAATAAAACGTTTTTTATTTATATGGTTTTTCTTCTGTTCCAAAAAAAAATAAATAAAAAAAAAAAAACGTTAATATACATATATTATTTAAAATATATTATTTTCTTTTATTTTCTTCATATTTTTTGTGAAATTAAATTTTTTGTAACAAACGTCATCATTTATTCAAAAGGCCTCTTTATTTTTTCTAACCATTTAACAAAAGTAAATTTCTTTATCTTTTTTAATTACAGTTTACTATGTTGGAAAAGAGGTCTGTTACTCGTTTCAGTAAACTATTATTCAACTGTTCGACGTTTTTTTTTTCCCGTTAATATTTATTTTGGTAGCCAAGCTTTGCTGCAAAAAAATAAGTACATAAAAAGGCAGCCATTTCATTGCTAGACATCTCATTTTGGCTTTATTTGTTGTCACCTTTGCTCTGTTTATTTATCTCATTTCTATTCTCATTTATATTCTCATTTACATTTTAAATCAATTTTAACAACGTCGAGTAAAATGAGCAATGGACACTCTATAGAAAAAGAATAAATAAATAAATAATCCATGTTATGTTATGTTATTTTATGTACATATAATTATTCCTTTACTTTATATATAAATTAACTGTATACTCCTTCATATTTATATACGTATATAATTAAAATGTACGATTTTCTATAAGTAGCTGTGACAACATCTACATTGATAATTTACCCACTGTCAATGTCTGACGTGGTTTAAGTTTTTCTACTTTTCGGTGCCTGTGATTACATTTTCAATATGTTATGGAATATAGAGAATGAGAGTAATGACTATAAGTCGGAGTCCGAGTCCGAGTCCGAGTCCGAGTCCGAGTCCGAACACGAGCACGGACCGGAACAACAGGTGAAGCAACAGTTGCATTTAAAAAGTGTGTGTGACACTAAAATAAAAGAAAGAAAGGAAGAAGTGGCGAATGATAATGCCAACACAAATAAAAACATAAACCTTATAGACGCGTTAAAATTGATGAACAGAGAAAACGCATTTCGTATGTCCGTTACCGCAGATGATATAGAAAAAAAAAAAACCAGTGTGACGCCGCAAAAAAGAAAAAAAAAAAACGAAAAAAAAATAATGAAAACACACGGACATCAAGAAGTCGCGAAAGTAGTGAAAATAGCAGTCTCATAAATATAAAGTCAAATGGAAAAAGTATCGAAGAACGTAAAATATGTATTGGAAAAAAAAAAAAAAACACGAACAGAAAAAATAGAAATATGAAAGAAAGAAAACAGGATGAGGAAATACACACTGAAAGTGAATGTTCCAATATGAGTGTAATGAAACAGGATTTAATGCACTCCATTAAAAAAGATAAAAACAGTGAAAACATATATAACATTGTAGGAATGTTTCCTACTAATGAAAAATTTAAAGAAATGTATCAAACTGCCTCTGGTGATGTGACAGTGGAAGCATTAAAAAGAAAGGCGTTACATAAAGGAGAAATGAGGGAAAGGAAAAAAAAAAGAAGAAAAACAAACAAATCGTATCAGTTTTTATCAAGGAATTATAATTTACTTGCAAATGTGGATGGAAGCGAAAACGAACATCACAATAAAAACAAAGAAAATGAAAAACTTGAAACAGAAGGGAACTCGAGTGATGATGCAGATAAACAAATCTTAATACACAGCGAAAGTGTAAGTAACATTGGCACAGAAAGCGCTGATGATAGCGACACTTATAGTGAGTTCGATGTGGAAAGCAGTGAAAGCGAAGGTAGCGAAAAAGAAAAAAGAAAACAAACAGGAAACATAAATATGCGTGTAGATAATAAACACATACCAGGTACATTTGTTGGTATGAAGAATAGTTTGGATTATGCTTTGGGAAAAAATAGAAAAAAGAAACGGATTTTTGGAAAAGACAAAAATTCGGTAAAAAATAAATTTCAAGAATTTTCTTTTTTGTCCTATCGAAAGGAAATTGCCAATTTATATGAGAAAGAAAAAGAAGTCTTGAACATGACGAAGTGTGCGGAAGAAAATAATAAAAACACAAATCTTACAAGTGGAATAAACGAAACAAATAGCAACCCAGTAGAAGGGGCATCTCTTCTTAATAATGATATGAATCATTTTAGCTTAGATAATGAAAGCTCCTATTTCCGATTGAGGTGTAATCGAAGTGTCATAGATAAATTCCGTGGTGGAGCGATGAAACATTCGGTCTGTAAAATTAAAAATGCAAACAGTGAAAAAGATAAAAGTAAAAAAGAGAAGAAAAAGCAAAAGAAGAAGAAAAAGAAAAAGCAAAATTATGAAGAAAAGAAATTGGGGATAGTGATCAAAAAATCGAATGAACAAAAAAATGGGAACATGGATCAGTCAAAGGAAAATTTAATAACAGCAGAAAAAGTGAAATCCACTTTAGAAATTTTTAAAAATTTTATTAATTATACGAAATTAAAAAAAATGCATGATTTGTTATTTCAGCATCCTTGTGATAGTAAAACAATGGCAAAAATGACTAGATGCGTTATTCACAAAGTAAAGAAAAATGTGGATTACCGTGTTTTAGAAGTATATCTAGTGTGTAGTGTAGATAAAAACCATCTAGAAGCAACATTGTACTCCGTTAAAAAACAAAAAGCATTATTTGATTATATTTTCACACCAGACAAAATAGATTATATGGTAAGCCAATTCGAAAAAGCGTTCAACCAAAAAATAAAAAGAACAGCATTTTTAAAACTCGCCAGTAAAATCTTTTTAACGAAAAGAGATTATTTGAAATGCGTCGAAACAATTGCAAGATTTGCAATGGCACATAACAAAACCACGTATGCAGCTTATGCAAAACAAAAATCGATACTTGACGTAGTGAGACACATGTTAGAACAGGAATCGATAAATGCAGCAGGGGGAAATGTGAAGTATACGACAAACTGTAGAGTGTTGAAGGATGAACACAAAACCAAGGCACAAGCAGAAGATGGAGAAGATGAAAAAGAAGAAGGTGAAAAAGAAGAAGAAGAAGAAGTAAAAGATGACTTAGAGGAAATAAAAGAAGGAGGGAGCAAAAAAAAGAAAAATAAGAAGAAACAGATGAAACGTAAACAATCAGAAAAAACCAAAAAAAAGAATCGGAAAACAATTTTAGTTACGGAGAAGAATTCGAAAAGGGTCATTCGGAGAATAGAACAGACACCAAAAATATAAAGGGAGAAGCACATAAAGAAGGGGAAGAAAAAACAAAAGGGATGGTGGAATATTGGAAAAAGGAGGAAATGGAAAACATGAAAAATATGGAAAAAAAAGAAATTCAACAAATGGATAAGAAAGAAACAGAATCGATGAACCAATTAAAAAAAAAGAAAGTATATATATTAGCAGTGTTGAAAGTAATAGTGGACAACGGCATCATTTAGGAATAATGTCAATAAAAAGCAAAGAGCATTCGACAAAAACGGATGTCAAAGAATGTGAAATTGAACAAATGAAAAAATTGATTAAGTCAAATGAAACTATGGTGAACATGTTATATGATCAACATAAGTTAGTTTTGCAACAGATGAAACAATTCATGAATTTTACAATCAACGAAAGTGGATTACAACACTTTATAAAAAAGGAAAATGGACCCCAGTTACTAAGCACAAATGAAGTTTCAAATGAAGTTCCAAATGGAAACGTTAATGAATTTGAGGTATCCAACAAATGGAATATGTCAGTACATAGTGGAAATATGAAACATGATATTACAAGATTGGAAAATCAAAAACCTGAAAAAAATCCTATTAAGCTTTATAGTGTGAAAGAAATAAGAAATTTCGAAAGAAAAATTAAAGGTTTTACGAAAGTTTTAGAGCGATATATGACGTTAACTTTTAAAAAAAAACAGTTTTCACAAGTTAATGACATAGACGAATTTGATTTTGTTAATTTTGACGATGCTAAGTTAGAAATAGATAAATTATTTGATCAAGTGAATCAAGCACTTTGCAAAATTGAAAATAATAAAAATGGGGTTTTATTGGCTCCACAAAGAAAGTTGATACGAATTGGTAGTAGAAGTAACCGAACGATGACAAGTTTGCCTCAGCAAACTAATGTATGTAATATATCAAAAGCAGGAATGATGAATATACTTAAACCATCTGGGAATGTAGATCGAGAACAGCAACCTAAGGAATATGTGCAACGTGTAGAACATCCGATGAAAAGGGAATGTGACATAATCGAGGATACATTAGAAAAAAATTATTTGTTAACAGAAGAATCTCTCAGGAAAAGAGAATTTTTGATGCCTAATGAATATAAAAAAAATTGTGAAATGTTACAAAACGTAAGTAAACTCTATGATTTTAAGGAAACGAATAAAAACGAAAGTCCTTGTTTATGGGAAAAAATTAACAAGGAAAGTGGTAGTGATTATCGGGTACATTGGCTTTCTACACAGGAAGAAAAACACATGATTTTTAAGGATAATAGGTTTCCGGTAAATGTATGCGATCAAATGACGAAACACAACGCAGACTTTATTCTAAAAGATAGTTCGGCTCCAAAATACCCAGAAAATAATAGGTTAAAAAACACACAGTGTGATAAATTGGGGCCCAGCGAAGATGGTATTCCAATTCAGAACCTATTCGTAGGTGGTCAAAATCGAAAGGACAGCACAGGTAATAATACGGAAAATTCTTTTTTGTCAATTCTTATGGAGGCGGTCGATGATAAAACAAAGCACGTGGTAGAACAACCACCGAACAAAGAGGAGAATAAAGTTCAGTCCAAGGACATAGAAAAGGGAATAAAACAAAAAGGACAAATGATAAGAAATGCAGTGGAACCCAAGCGCAGAACATCTTATTTATCCTTTTCGGAATTTGACATGGCCGCTGATTCAGAAAAAAAGGAAGGTGAAAGGCAAAAACAAAAAAAGAAACGTGGTGCCAGGAAAAGAAAAAATAAAAACATGAGTAATGAGCATTTGACAAAGAAACAAAAGGAAAAAAAAATGAAAAAGAAGAAGAAACGGGTCAGAAAAAAGAACAGAAAAAGGAAAGAAAAAAGTTAAAAAGAAACAACAAAAAAAAAAGAACAAATGGAAATAAACATAAATCAAGAAATGGAAAAAAAGAAATCGTACAATTCGGGAGAGTTGCTTTTAAGTAACGAAAACAAAAGAAATGAATGTAAAGCAGTAAATATAAACAAGCTGATAACGAACAGTGAAGGGAGACCATTAAGTGATCGGACGGAAGTTTTAGTGGATAGTGATGCTAGTGAAATTTATGAGTTTAATTTGTACAGTGTTGCAACTACTGGAAATGATAAGGTGAATCAACAGTTGACAAATATTATGAAGGTTGCTGATATGAGAAATATACAATCGTCTTCTGTGAAAAACGGTTTGGTTGATACTGCATTTGATGAAGAAGAAATCGATAAACATGAAAAAGGAGAAGAAAAAGAAGAAGTAGAAAAAAAGAAGAAGAAGAAGAAGAAGAAAAAGAAGAAAAGAAAAAGAAGAAGAAGTAGAAGAAGAAAAAGAAGTACAAGAAAAAGAAGAAGTGGATACAGAACAGATTATTGTAAATGAAAAACAAGTTGAAGTAGATAAAAGAAAAAAAAGGCAAACATTGAAAAGAGACAAGCAACAGGAAAAACACGAAGAATCAATTGGTAATGTTAAAATGATCAAAGGAGACAAATATACAATGAATTTACAGCTGATGAAAGAAGCACATGATTATAGTTTTGTCGAATTAGATTCAGATGAAAAAAATGAAAATGTGAGAAATGGAAACAGAAACATTTATGAAGAATATATAACGCAAGAAGAAGCTATACGTGGTATTATGACCAAAAAATACGTTAGAGGTATTGTCTCCGTAAAAAATTGTGATTATGCCTATGTCATGTTCGATGGAAAAAAACTACATATCAATTCGAAGCGCGAAATTAATCGAGCATTGGATGGAGACGTTGTAGTTGCTGAAGTGTATGGAAGGAAGAAGAAAATAAAAGAACTTGTAGATGGAGGGTATCAATATGAATATGAAGATACAGAAGAAGGAAACGATACATTCGGTAATAACATGCTTTGGGGAAAGGACACAGGAAAAGGATTGAAAGGAAAAATTGTGTATATAGAGGAACATGGGGGTACAGATACGTATTATGTTTGTTTATTTAGGGATAAATTAGTAAAAACAGGAACCAACATGGCAGTACCTTTTAAAAAAAATATTCCTTTAATAAGAGTATCGGGGGAAAATGTATTCAGTTATATGGAAAAAAACAATATTAGTAATATAAAAGGACATTTAGTGCACATTAAAGTTTTCCGGTGGGAAAGAAATCAACAGTATCCCGAAGGAAAAATTAAAGAAATGTTAGGGGCTAATGATATCCTGCATAATATGCAAAGAGCTATTTTGTTAAATCGAAATCTGGAATACAATCTAAAGGAAGCAGTAGAAGATTCTTACGTAAAAGAACTATGTGACGAAAATGTGTATAAAAAAATATTCGAGGATGAAAAACGAAAAAGGTTAGACCTAACCGATTATACCATATGTACCATTGATCCCGAAAGTGCTCGAGATTTAGATGATGCCGTACACATTTGCAGAATAAAAAAAAAAAAATTATTGGCTTCTAATTATTACATACAAGTAGTGCATAACTTGATAGAACATAATGGTGAAATTGAAGAATCCATTTTCGAAAAAAAATAATTTCTCTTTTTGTAAACGACGACACAAGTTTCTTTGATCAACTGAAACAGGACAATCGGTAAAAGAGATGGAGGGAATAAAAAAGTATAACTTTAGACAAGAGAAGGAAGAACAGGCAGAGAAAGAGGAAGAAGAAATGAGGCAAATGCAGTTGCAGATGCAACAAAAGAAGAATATAAAAAGGTATAATGAACAACATAAAAAAACAGAAAAGTGGGAAGAAACAAATCGAGAAAGAGGATTTACTTATGGAGAAAGGGAAGAAGAATTAGAATTCGAAGAAGAAGAAGGAGAAGAAGAAAAAGAAGAGGAAGATCAGGATCAGGAGGAGGAGCAGGAGGAACAATTAGAATTCGAAGAAGAAGAAGAAGAAGAGCACGAAAATGGGTATGAAGACAGAGATACAGAAAGTGTCAAAGGAAAAAAGTTTCGAACGACCTTTAAAAAAATTGACTCTGATTCTAGTGAACTCGATTTTTTAAAAATTTTAAGTGAACAAGAAGAACCATTAACAAATACAGATGACGATATGGAAGAAGATATAGAAGAAAATCCATCGGAGTGGTATACATGGGATGAATCCAAGATAGTAAAAGAAAGAGGAAAAGTAGAAATGAAAAGGAAAGGCGATAGACCGAAAATGACGTCCTCGAATAAAATGAGAAAAACAGAAAATGATGTAGAAACAGATAGCAGTTTAAAGAGTAAAGAACTTTTGGGCATCCCTATGGCTACTAGTGCGACAAGAAAAAAAGAAAAAAAGGAGAAATGATAGAACTGTGGAAAAAAAAAACAGATGGGAAGGAAGAAATGAGCATCAATCCAGTAGGAGATAATGATAGTTATGTACATAATACATATACAGACGACTCTAAGGAAGGCCAGCAAAGAAACCATGACACTAGTGGGAACGACTCCACAGAAAAAAAAGGGGAATATAGTGATGACGATTATGAGGAACTGAAACAAATTATCACGTTTCAAAATATGTTCCTGGAAAAAGAAAAAGAAAGAGAAAAAAGAAGAAAAAGGAGGGGAAGTCAAAGAGGAAAAGGAATCAGATATTATTATAGTATTAATGATAAAAAAAATATGAATGATGATAAAGAATTTGCAGAACAAGAAGAAGAATACGAAGAAGAAGAAGAGGAAGCAAACAAAAAAGAAGAACGAATAAAAAAAAAACAAATGAAAGAAATACTTATGAAACTTTTTTCGAAAACAGAAAACGTAAATAATTATTATATGGAAGAAAAAGAAGAAGACATTGGAAGCACGGTAATGGATCATGATTTATTTTGTGAAAAATGTAATAAATATATAAATGTAGAAGAAATAAAAAAAATCGTAGAAAAGGATAAAGATGAAAAATATAACTTATATGAAGTGGGTGTACATATAACAGATGTTTCTTTTTTTGTCAAAGAAAATTCTTCTTTAGATATTGATGCAAGAAATAGAGCGATGACTATTTATTTAACACATACTTGTTTTCCCATGTTATCTAGAGTGTTAAGTGAAAATCTGTGCAGTTTAGATCCACGCTGTGGACGTTTATGTGTATCGGTATTTTTTTATATGGACAGTTCAGGAAAGTTAGATCATAATTCTTTTTTTTTCCGAGAAAGTATTATTAATAGTAAAATTAGGTTTACTTATGAAGAGGTATACATAGCTGTAAAAACATATATGAGATTAAAAAATAAAATGAAAAAAATTAAACAAGTAGGTCTTTGTGGATATGAGCGATGGAAAGAAAAACGCTTGCGCAAAATGGAAAAAAAAAGAGAGTTATTAAAAGATGCCGATATACATACAGTGGAAAGGAAAGTATATTTAGATTCTATGCAAACAGAAATTCAAGACCAGCTGTCAGACAAACTACAAGACGATGCAATAAAAGATAGCAGTAGACAGGTTTCTACAAGTAGCATCCCATTTAGTGAAAAAGAAGAAATCAAGCAGTTTGCAGAACACGCAGTATATAGAAATTTTATCAGTAAATATTTTTATAGCGGAAATTATAAAAATGAAACTACGCAGCGATTATGTTCCATGTTGAAAAAAAAATTTCACACCGATAATGGTATGTCTATGGAAAGGGAAGAGAGTTATCAAAGCAAAATAGAACAAGAACAACACAGAGAACGAGTGAATATGCTATCTCCAAATAAAACCAAGGAAACTCCTATTTTATTTATGAATGACGAAGCAGCAAATAAAAAAATCTTTTTAAATAGAAAAAATACTGAAAAATGAAAAAATACAAAAGAGAGTAAACGAGTTATTGAATATTTTTGGAAATCTGAAGCATACAAAATATGCGTTTACTACAGAAGATATTTTTACCGTTGCCAAAAAATTGCATGATATGTATAAAATAACACAAAATGCTAGAGAATTAAGAAGAAAAAATGGATCCTTTTTATTTAGTAATACCAAAATAGATTTTATTTTGTCACAAGACAAAGATACTATAGGAATAGTGAAAAAAAGATTGACTTTTTCGAATCACATGATTGAAGAATTAATGTTAAGTGCAAATAAACTGGTTGCTATTAGACAGTATTTTAGTAAATATAGAGAAGTGTCTATTTTTCGTTCGCACAATCCAACAGATGCATTAGACGTATCTGATATAATCGAATTATTAAAAACTCACGGCATCTATTTAACTAATTGCAATCTGAGACAAATTCTGAAATATCTAGAAGAAAATAAACATACTTTTACGAACAAAAAAAAAATATATTTGATGTTGTTAGTTCCTTTGTGAAAAAAAAAATGAAAAGGGCAGAATATCATACTTTTAAATTTATTATAAATAATCGAATGAGTACATATCATTACGCCCTTTCGTTTTTACTCTACACGCATTTTACGTCTCCAATAAGAAGATATCCAGATATTCTAGTACATCGAATAATTAAAAATATCATAGCGGATGAATACAAATTAAAAAATAATTTGTGTTCTGCAGAAGAGTTAATGAAAAACTCACAGTCGACGGATATAGATATTCTTGAAACAATATGTATAAGTTGTAATGAATGCAAAACGCAATCAAAAAAAGCCCAAATGGATTGTGAAATTGTAAGAATCAAAATTTATACAAAAATATTAATTATAATAATAATAATTATAATAATAATAATAAATAGGTTTTTATGTTTTAATAAATTAGGAGGAAAGTGTGTAAAAGAGAGTATTGATATATTATATGTATATTTCATTGTTTTCTTTTTTTCTTTTTTTTGTTATAGGCTTTTTTCTGTTTGTATCTTCAAAAACTAGAATACCCAGGATATTGTAAAGGAATTATTATGGATATTCAAAGAGAACGATCTTCTATTTTCTTTAAATCTTTTGCTTTTGAGAGTATTCTTTATTATGAAAATTTTCAGAGAACTGTTCAAAAAGTAGGAAAGAATTACTTAAAATATTTGAAAAATTATGTTATTATTCCAAACTTAAATAGACATACGGTAAGTGCATCGCAATTATTTTTGTTCATTCTATATTTTTATATTATCTTAAACAGGCATCTTGATGTTTCGTTATTATTATTAATATTAATATTATTATTGTTATTTTTATTTTTATTATTATTATTATTATTATTATTATTAATATTATTATTGTTATTATTATTATATTTTTTTTATACGTATTTTACGTTTCTTTATTTTCATGCCCTTCATTTCTCTCTTTCTGTAGATTACTGTTATTCTTTATGACGATACAAAAACCAAAATATTACATAAGCAAGTTTATGAGGTAAATAAAAAATGAAAAAATGCAAATTTCATATTTTTGTATCATGTTGCTTTTGTTGACATTTCGAATGGTTTGGTATGCTTACTATTATTATTATGCCAAGTTATCTTCAAACGACACTATTTTTTGCATGCAGTCATATGTAGTATCTTTACATTTATATATATAAATATGCTTATATATGTAAGTACATACGTATATACATTCTCACACACGTATGTATATATATATATATATATATAATAAAAAATATAAATATAATAATATGTATATGTATATAAGACCTCTTGAATATATAACATTTCTATTTTTTCTTTTTTCTTATTATATAGCGATTCGGATACATTCCCCTTTATTTAATACCTTTGAATTCTATGCCCCCATCATATTTATTGACCGTTGCTTTTAAAAATATTTAGTGAACGGTGCATAAAAAAGATGGGCAACGATGGAGAGAAAAACACAGAAAAAACGCATGAAGAAATTTTTTTTTTTGCATAGAACAGTTCTGTGAAGAATATGCGGTGCACAATTAAAAAGGTAGACAACATAGTTGTATACTCTTTTTTACGCCTTTTTTATTTTTTTTTTTTCATATTTATTTTTTATTGTTTACTTTCTTTTTACATAAACTAATATTTGACATTTCTATTTCATGTTCCTTTTTTTTCCTTTTTTTTTTTTTTTTAGTTTTTACTTATACATAGTGTATTTTTTATGACATTTTTTTTTTTTTTCATAAATTTACATATACAAACAACTTAGTGTGTAAGAACGATACGTAACTGTGAGTTTTAGATAAAAAAAAACATGTGTGAATATTTTGAAGAATTAAAATACTTATGAAAAATTAAAGTTTAAGGGCATTTTCTAAGAAAATGAAAATTATATGATACATGGTCTAAATAAAACATGGTCTGAATAAAAGGAAGTTAGACATTTATGAATACATTCTTTTTTTGTATCTAGTTCTTTAGTATTATACATATCTGTCAATTGGTATCGGTTTTTATATCTATCATTCTATTTATATGTCAATCTATACATCTGTCCAAATATCTCTGTTTTTAGTAATTTATTTATTTTCTGCTTTTCGACATGTTTTTCCCATTGTATGTCTAATAATAATAAAACTATAAAAAAAGAAAATTTTTTGAAGACATGCATACAGAAAACCGATCAAAATCAAACTCATTAGGTTTTCAACCTTTATATTTTATATTCCTTTTTCTTTTTTCAGTTGATTCTTTCGAAAGGATTTTCTTCCAATATGTGTAACGAGTTAAATTTGTGGAAGAACAGAAATATAAAATAAAGAAAATAGTATAGAAATAAAATTAAAAAAACACAATAACGGAAAGAAAAAAAAGAAAGAAGAAACTCTTAGGAATATAAAAAAAAAAAAAAAAGGAAACGGAAACGAAACGAAAGGAAAAGAAGGGAAAATAAAGAAAAATAAGAGAAGAGAAAAGAAAAAGAAAAGGAAAGAAGAAAAGAGAAAAAAAAGAAAGAAACAAAAAAAAGAAAATGTATGGAAGAATAAACAGATGGATACTTTGTTAGTATGTACAACTTTAATTACCATAGAAAATTTTACCCATATCCATTTTAATCCATTTTAATCTATTTCAATCCATTTCAATTCATTTCAAAAGTATCTACATTTTTTGATTGTAACATAACGAAAAACAGATGTCTGTTGTTGCATAAACAATGCGATTAGATTTATTTACCTATTTTTTTATGTGCCCGTTTAACCTACTTTATGTGTTAGACCTTCCTGTATACCATCCCGATTTACAACAAAAGTTGCTCAATAACGATGGAACTTTATATGAAACACAATGGGACGACCTCTATTCGTTACATAACGAGCAGTATTTGTATACTGTTGCTGAAGTGTATTATTCAATTATATTGCGCAGAAGTGAAGAGTTAAAAAAATTCGGATTAATAGAAAATGAAAATCAATGGACCCCTGAATTAAAATTGAGGCAGATGAAAAAAGATAAAAATGATAGCAATACTATCATATTATTATATGAGAATAGGAAAAAAAAAAGAAATGAAATGAGAACGAAAATAGCAATTCCTGACCATGTATTAGAAAAAACAGAAACAACATTAGCACGTGAATTTATACAGATAAAAATAAAAAAACAGAATAAAAACGGAATAAATAATTGGCATAATTATAAGCACATTATACACAATGGATGTATACATAAATTAAACAAAGAAGAATATAAAAAGTTAGCAAATGCAGTTAATCATTCACCACAAATGATCATTAGCTCTTATTGTGTTTTTTTTGTAGTGACATTGGTTAGTTTTACTTTTTATATTCAAAAATCTATCTATATGATATTTCCCACACTAATAAAATGTGATCTATTTTTTACACATATTTTAGCTACAGCTCCACTAATTCTTTATATTTATTTCTATTTCTATTTTAATATTATTTATATATTATCTGCCCTTTTTTTATGTATCTTATTAATGATGCTTATAAACTGGTATTATTCAGAGCAACATAAAATCTTTTATCCAAGGAATACAAGTTTTATTATTAATGAAAAACGTATATATACATTTCTAATAAATTATAGAGTGATTGTAATGAATATTGTCTATATTCTTATTTTTGCTGTCGATTTTTTTCATTTTCCTAAACATTTTGCTAAGTCTCGTTATATAGGAAATACGTTAATGGACATTGGGGTAGGGTCTTGTCTTTTTTCGAGTGCTTTTACATCGAGCAGAATCCGAAATGAAAAAATAAAAATACAAGAAATGAAGAAAGACAAAACAAAAGAAAAAACAACAAAAGGAAAAATGTACAAAGGAAAATCCAATTTTTATATAAAACAATTCATTCTGCTTTTTCTAGGACTTGCTCGATATTTTTTGGTAGAATTATTTAAATATAATGTGAACATAACAGAATATGGATATCATTGGAATTTTTTTTTAACTTTATGTTGTACTTTTGTAGCTGTAGATATAATAACAAAATATCTAAAAACCAATTTAAATATATTTCTCTTTAGTTGTCTCTCCATCATTACATATGAAGTACTCATACATTATCTTGACATTCATCAATATATACTAAAAGAACAAAGATCCAATATATTTTCAATGAATAAAGAAGGACTTTTTAATTTGTTAGGATCGATCAATCTATATCTGCTTACCATTTCTCTTCGAAATTATCTGATGGCTGAACTGGTAAATTTCGATGAGGAAGAAACAAGAAATTGTAAATCCCAACAAGTGAAAGAAAAAGAAAAAAAGGAAGAAATAAAAGAGAAAGAAGAAAAAGAAGAAAAAAAAGGGAAAATAGAAAAAAAAGACAAGATAGAACAAATAGAACAAATAGAACAAGTAGAAAACTTAGAAAACGTAAAAAATAATACAAAGAATGGAAATCTAAACACAAAAGAGAATAACAATATAGAAACAGAAATGAAAGAAAAAGGGAACGATAACAAAAACGGAAACGGTAACGGAAACGGATACGACAACAGGAACGGAAATGGGAAAGATAGTGGAAAAGTAAAAGTAAAAGTAAAACAAAGAAAAAAGACAAAAGGAGAACCAAAAAAAATGATAGAAGTAATACAAAAAAAGACCATAAATGATGTACCTGAAAATATTCCTTTTTTCAAAAAATTAAAAAAAAATTATTTCTGTCTTTATTTCTCATTGAGACTTTTCTTCTTCTCTTTTTTGTTTTATGCTTTTCATTTATGTCTCAATTCTTTCAAGCTCTATAGTGTCCGAATCTTATCAAATGCTAATTATATTTTTATAGTATTATCTATTAATTTATATGGAGTTGGAATGTGTTATATAATGGAATGTACTTCATTCAAAATGACTAATAGTCCCATTTTTTTGAAGTTAAACAAATATAACTTGTTTGTTTTTTTATATTGTAATATTTTCGTAGGTCTGTTTAACATTCTTTTTCAACCTATGATGTTTTCTCTTGCATTAACTATTTTAATTCTATTTATGTATTCCGCCGTTTTTTTATTATTTGCCCATTTTTTATCCATTTTACGTTTCTAAAAAATTTTTGAAAAAGAAAATGAAAATTCTAATTTTAAAAAAAAAAAAATTCAAAATTCGA
This sequence comes from Haemoproteus tartakovskyi, assembly GCA_001625125.1. Lineage (NCBI taxonomy): Eukaryota > Apicomplexa > Aconoidasida > Haemosporida > Haemoproteidae > Haemoproteus > Haemoproteus tartakovskyi. Next base: position 391 of record LSRZ01000055.1, on the reverse strand, counting down.
AAAATAAAAAAAAAGAAAAAAGAAAAAGCAGCAACAAACTGTAACAAACAGTTGCAATGACGTGGTAGTGTCTGTCATCATATTCAAGCGACACACAAAAAAAAAAATATAAAAAAGTAATCACAGGAAGGAATCAAAAGTAAAATCAAAAACGGATTGAAAAACGGATGCAAAAAAAGGAATCAAAAAAAAAAATAGAAAAAATACACAATATAACAAAACATAACAAAGCATAACATAACAAAACATAACGTAAGAGAACAAAACAAAACATAACATAACGAAACAGAATATAACATAATGAAATAGAATAAAACAAAATAAAACAGAATAAAACAGAACGACATAGAACGAAATCAAAAGAAAAAATACATCAAAAATATAAAAAGAG
>LSRZ01000054.1:0-43486 GCA_001625125.1 Haemoproteus tartakovskyi | reverse complement strand
AGGATGAGGAAAAATGTACAACAAAAATATATATCATCAAAATGTTGTTAAGTGAACATTGAAATGACATGAATTGATTGATATGACTTAATAAAATATATAAAAACAGATAAAAATTGGAAAATTGTTCTTTTCATTTTATTTCATCATATTTGTTTCAAATGATATAAAAACGATCAATGTCATTTTGTTGGGGGGGTTACCACAAAATCAATTAAGTACTGAATATTAGTGTTAAAATAAGGTCCCTTTTTTTTTCTTTTTTTTTTCTTTTTCTCTCTATATATCTATCTATTTATCTTTCTGTTTATATATATATTTTGTCAAATTTTGTGAAAATTTTATGAATAGGTTGTTGAAAAGTTTGTTGAAAAGGAAGAGAATTCACTTGGTCCATTTATTTATAGGAGCGAAAGATAAAATGCTTATTAAAGTAAGCAAAACGTTCTAATGAGAAATAAAGAAAAGGTAAATAAAAGGAGCGAAAGCAATTAGATTACAATTAAGTAGATAGAACAAAAAAAGCAACTGACTGGTTATAGGAAAAGAAACCAATTGAAATAGGAAGACAGAGTAGGGTGAAAATAAAATATGATCGATTACAAATATAAATATGTTATTTTTAAGTTGCCTTGAAAAATGTTTCTTAAGTATTTTAGTGTTAAGTTTATTGCCTATGGGGTTTATAAACCGCAAAAACAAATATAAAAAACCCGAAAAATACAAGTATGTATTGTTAAGTAGTGTAGCTGTTAATACGTATTTGTTATATAAAAGTATATTTTGGGGTTTTATCGGATTATGTAATTATTTTTTAGGAAGGTATATGTGCCTTATTGGAATAACAGGAGGTATTGCTGCTGGAAAATCTACTTTTTGTAATTATTTAAAAAGAAAAGACGTTGTAGTAATAAATGCAGATGAAATAACGAGCAAAATTTATAAAAAAAATTCTACTTGTTATAGAAAAATCGTTAAACATTTTGGCAATTCCATATTAAATGAAGATCAGACTATTAATAGAACATTATTAAGAACTATTGTTTTTGACAATGAAGAGAATGTGAGATATATAAATAAAATTACACATACATATATTATTTTGCAAATTATAAAAGAATGTTTGAAATATAAATTTGTTTATTTTAAATATAATGTAGCAATAGAAGCTCCCTTATTAATTGAAACAAAGTTGTATTTACTAACAAGTCCTGTTATTTTACTTAAATCAACAGTAAAAAACCAGATTGTTCGAGTTTTATCTAGAGACAAAAATTGTACATACGAAACGGCAATGAGTATTATTAAGTGAGTGAAATTTTAAAGAAAGAAAAATAAAATAAACAAAATAACTAATTTTTAAATATAGTTTCTCATTTTTCTAATTAAAAAACAGTTTTTTTTTTTTTTTTGTTGTTGTTTCCTTTTGTAGATGTATTTATTTCATTTATATAATTTGTAATGGCATATAGAAAATTTTATTATTTTCCTTGTGCTTCTATCTCTCTCTTTTTATAATATCTCTTTCACTGTCTTTATCACTCTCTCTTTTTTTTCTATTTTACTCTTTTTTTGTCTTTCAATCTTTGTATTCATTTCATTTTGTCTTTCATTTCTTCTAAATATTAATGTATATTTTTTTTCGCTTGTCACTTTGTAGAAACCAGCTGTCAAATGATGTAAAAATAAAACATGCGGATATAGTAATAAACAATGATGGAGATTTAGAAGATTTAAAAAGAAAGTGTGATGAAGTTTTCGACAAACATTTAAAAAGTTTCTTTTTTTAATTTATACACCAGGAATGTTATTTATATTAATGCTATGATAATGATAGTAGAACTTTCTTTATTAGTTTATTATTATTGGCATTTATATATCCTCTTTATTTGTATCCCCCCCATCCTTTTTTCTTCTTCTTTTTTTAATGAATTTAGAGAAAAATGGAACATCAAGAATAGATAAATTATTGTAAAATTGTAAACTGTACACACATACGTACGTACCTATATACATAGATGTATCTGTTATATACATCTTTCTACGTTGAAATGTAGAAGAATGATGTAAACATGGCGCCCCATGTACATCATTTTTCTCTTTTTTAATAACTTCAGTGTTTAAAATATGTTTTTATTTCTAAAACTGTGATTACAATAGTTTGCATTTTTTTTATAATTAATTTCGAAATTATGTGAGAGAATCATTATAATATACATTCTCCTTCAAAACACCCTTAATCTTTGTCACCTTTTATGTACTTGGTTTGCTTTTAATGAATACATGACTACTAAGTGCTGTTATGTAAACATAAATACATAAATGCATATATAAACGCTTAATTAAGTGCATACATAAACAAACGCATGAATATATATATAAAATCGATTAATTCTATTTTTTTTTTTTTTTTAAATTATTATAATATTTTCATAAATTCATTTGCGGTTCTTCTTTTTTTTTTCCATATATATATATATATATATATTATTTTTTTTGTTCATATATATATATAATCTTTTTTTTTATATTACCTTTTCTAAATTTTTCCATTCTTAAAATTTCTTCATTTATTAAACCGACATTACCCTTAAAAATATATATACTTACACAAATAAGAAAATGGAAAAACACAACTACCTTTAAAACACAATGTTGGATAAATAGATTCGTCTGTATATGATTACGGTAACTGTTTTTTTTCCAAACTTTTTTTAAATGGGAGTTTATATAACAAAGAAACTAGCGACACATTTCATCACTTTTGTTAGCTGATAAAACCAATACGAATTTTTCACAAAACAAAGGGAGGAAAAGGGAAGAAAAAGAAAGGAGAAAAAGAAGAGATACGTTAACATCTAGGACGATAAGAAAACAAAGAATACTTCTTTTAAAGAGTTCAGAATTCTACCTATGGAAACAGGTTAAAACAAATACAACGAATTAAGGGGTAACAAAAAACAGAAGTGAATGCATCAGAATAAAAAGGGAAAAAAAAAAAAAAAAAAAAAAAAGCGAGGAATTGTGCAAATAGGAAAGAAAAATTGATTATCTTACAAATAACAAAAAAGATAATTCTATATACATATAATATATTACATAATATATTATAAGGAGAAAAAGTACTTGTGAAAAATTAAGGATACACTAATAATTTTTTTTTTTCATAAAAAACAGAAAAATGAGAAAAGTTTTATTTTCTTTGTAATTTTTTGGATGTTTTCATTTGTTCGCATTTTTCAATTTTGATCTCTTTTTTGAAAAACGCGTATTATGTTACATTTCATTAGTACTGTATGTAAGTGTGTTTTTCTTATTTCTTTTCTTCTGTGTTATTATTTTTTTCTGGGAGCATTATGCATTCACAGAAGTGGAGCGAGAGTGTTTGTGAATCCGCATGCCTATGTTGTCTTCCGTCTTTTTTCAAACGAACCCCGCAAGAAATAAATAAATAAATAAATGGACGAAACAGAATAGGAAACAGTTCATAGTATATTCGAAACATATCAAAGGGAGGGTGGGTTTGTTTTCCAAAATGATTCACGAGGTTATACTGAGTCTACTAGGTCAAACTGGAGACATAATAATTTTGACCGACAAAAAAAAGAAAAACAAACCGGACGAAACGAACATAAACATAGATCAATACTGTTTTGAAGTAAATAACAATATTCACATATTTTTAAATTCGGAAATAAGAATAATTAACGAAATAGTACAACTGGGGTATTATTTTTATATTATTAATACCTTTTGTTTGCTAGTTAAACAAAATACGATATACAAGAATTTGACACATGTACATAAATTTAACAAACTTAACGAAGAAAGAAATGAGGAAACAAATGGAGGTGGGAATAGAAAGTCTAGTAATTCTCATTCTTCTTCCTCTTCCTCATGCTACTCTTCCTCTTCTGATTCTTCAGACAGTTGCCCATTTTATTCAGACTATGAAAGAGAAAAGAGGAGGGGGGGCTGGTTAGGCGGGAGGAAAAGGGATGAAGAAAAACGAGAAGCACCTAATGGAATAGACAATACACAACTAAAAGAAGAAGGAAATCAATCGAAAAGATGCCGAGTGGATAACTATTTTGGAGTGCTATTAAAAAATGTGAAAAGTATGAATGGTGTACAACCTTATGGATATTATGCAAATGGGATATACAACGAAATTCAGAAATTTGTAAAAAGTTATTTAAAAAAGATTAGTGAAATAGAAGAATATATAAACAATAATAACAGCACCCCTTTAACACAAATTTTAACTATGTTAGAAAAGAAAAGAGAAGAAATATTAATTATAATTGACATTATCAAAAATTATTTGGATTTTCAGAAAAAAGAAGAAAACAATGTAATGGAAGGGGAGAGTAGGTGTAAAACAAAGGAATTGTTGGATTATTTGTACGATAATTGTATTAATGGAAATTTGAGAATAAAAAATGTATATTATAGATACTTTAAATGTTTAGGGAAAATACTGTTACACCAGATAAATTCATGGATTTTATATGGTCAGTTAATTGATCCTTATTATGAATTTTTTGTTCAAAAGAGACAATTTATTTACACGGATGACAGAAAAATATTTTTAGCTCCAGAAGAATTATATGAAAATTTATTTTTAACAAATGTACAGAGTTTAAATTTCGAATGGAACTATCTCTTTTTTCAGTCCTTATCAAATATGCCTAAATGTTGTATAGACAAAGGAACGGGTCGTAAAATATTGTTCATAGGAAAATCCATTCGTATTTTAATTAGAAGTAATCGATGGACAACACAGGATGTAATAAGTTTGTTTCCAATTATAAAGATTTTGTCGAAAGCATTTACAAAGAGAGAAAAGAAAAACAGAAGAAAAGGATTAGGCATAGGGAGAAGGAAGAGGAGAATTATTACGCCATATGATGTAGATTATTCAAATGAAAAGAAAGATGGAGGAATTGGAAACAATGGTGGAGAAGAAGGAGCAGAAATTAGTTCCAGTAATATAGATAGTGACTCCAGCAGTTATAGTGTGGATTCAACAGATCTTGAAGAGGAAGAAACTTTAAACTTATATTGTAAAGAAATATTCGATATTACTATTGAAAAAATAAGAAGGATAATTGCTTACAAATTATGGAAATATATAGTTCGAGATATTAACTTAATTAAAATATTTGATTTATATAAAGATATATATTTATTAAACAGTGGAGATTTTTATGAATATTTTTTTGAAAAATCTTGGTCGTTAATGCACATTCCACCCAATACAAAAAATGAAATACTGTTAAAAATATATGCTTGGAAGAATGCTTCTATACAAGTAGAAGATTATTTTCGATTACATTATGAAAATAACAAAAAGGAAAAGTTAAAATTAGATCTTTATGAAGAAAATTTTTTCGATGGTACAAATAACAGTCGAAGAGATGACGAAGAGTTTCATTTTTTCAACGAAAGTAAAAATAACGAATTTAATATAGACACGTCTGAAAATATCGTAGCGAAATATTTTTATCCTCGTATTGCTCATAAAAGGTTTTTTTACGATTCTTTTGAAAAAGAGAAACTGGAAAACATAATATTAGGAGGAATGACATATGTTGAAGAAAACACAATTCTTTTAAATAATTTTTACACGGGAATAAAGAGTTTGTCACAAAAGAAGTATTATGAATACGACAACATATTCAGTGTATGCATAAATAATTACAGGCAACAGATATTAAAAGGTTTTAAACATGGTTTTGACTTTTCTTTAAATTTTAATAATTTTTTTGATAATCGTAGTGGAAACATAAATGCAGCAGCGAATTATAGAGACACTTCAATAAAAGAAAAGGGTTTTTTAGTTGGAGCATGTTTTGCTTTAGTAATGCATTCCGTAAAAAACCCTCTGTTGTATAAAACGGAAGTTTTGAAAAGTGAGTTAGGATACTGGGGAAATTTGGGTGATTGTTTATCGGTTGAAATAAAAGTGAAATTTTTCGAAAAAAATGGAGGGAAACGAAATGAAACGGAAGGGGATTTAAACAATGTTGCCCATGAACCACAATTGCGGAATCCATGGAATGAAAACGTTTCAAATTCTGTTCAGTTAAATAAGCCTTTGTTAGGAGATGTAGAAGTAGAGGTGTCTTTATATATTGGAGGAAAAGGGATCTCTTCTTTTGTACATAACAACAACAATTTTTCATCGGATTTTACAAAAGAATCTCTATTGTACAGAAAATTGCTAGAAGAAAAAAGTCATCATAAGGAATATTCAGAAAATGAGGAGGGATTTTTAGGAAAAACAAAGAGAGGGGCAAAAAAAACTATGAGAAATAAAAACGTTAGTTTTAACGATGATGAAAGAAATTCAAATGAAGATCGAAAAAATCGAACTCCTGTTTTAAAAATTCAGAGCAATAAACAAATGTTTTCTAATATTGACAAAAATAGTATTACAAAATTTCGAGTACGAATAAATTGCTTAAAACATTCTTTCAGTGTATATTTGCAGAAAATGGATGAATATAATATTATTGCTAATGCGGGGAGAAAGAATAAAATAAGACCAATTATTTATGTTCGTGCATTAGATATGACGCAGGCGTTTTCTCTCGATATAGGAAGTGCGTACATTGGTTTTTACACTTGTCCGATTTTATTTAAACATAAGTTGTTAAAACAGAAAAAGAAGTTGGAAGAATGGTTTCAAAAGTTTTATAATGAAACATTACATCCTGCTTCGAATATTTATAAAAAAAAAAAATTTCATATAGAAAGTGAGACCGATAAACAAATAATACAAAATGAATTGGATAAAATCAATAGGATCATTTTATGTAGCAACACTGGAAAAGGTGCGAATTTTGAACAATGGAAAAATGAAAATAGAGAAAAGATTGAAAATTTATTAATGTTCAGTAATTATGATTGTTGTGTGCAAATACATCGATGGTATCATCAGTCGTATAAATCACCAATTGAAATGCCTGAAGTAAATGCTGATAATGAAATATTGATATTTTATGATAAACAAGTTAAGAAAAATGTAAGAATACACAGCGGTTTAAATAATTGGAACAATATTGAAATTCATTTTAAATTGACATGGCCTATTGCTTTAATCATTAATACGAACACTATTTACACATATAATGCAATTTTTCAATTCCGTTTTCTTTTAGGAAGAATATATTATAACTTAAAAATATTATGTTATCATAATAGGCAATTGATAAAATATTTGAGTAGCCCAAAAGGGATCTATCTTTTTTCGCATTTATTTTCTATTCGATACAAAATGCAGTTTTTTTTCTTCCAGTTGATTCGATATTTACAAGAAGATATAATAAATCATGAATATAAATTAATGACTAATCAGATACACAAATCACAGGATTTTGAATATACGAAATCAGTACATGATTTGTACATTGCTCAAATTGCGACGAAATGTTTTCTTAGCGTACATGAACTAACTACTCCTTTAATTGAACTAATTGATATATGTTTTAAATTTTGTTACTTTTTTCAATGTTTAATAGAAAACGAATTGTTCGTTGACATTTTGAATAGCGAACAGAATGATGCTAATATGAACAACAATACGTATGCGAATGAAATGAATGATGATGATGATGATCTCCGACAGGTTGTGGAGAAATTAATGCAATACAATGATACGTTTGATGAAAAATTTACATTAGTGTTAAACGAAATGACGAATTTAAGTCTGAACACAAATCAAACGCATCTGGTACATTTATTAACAATTCTTGATTATAATAATTATGCAACAAAAATAAAAGAGAACGTTCGAAGAAAAAAGGAACAACAGATAGAACTTTATCAACAAGAAAAAAAAGAAGAAAGAGAAGAAGAAAAAAAAACCGATGGTCAATTAAATGCAGCAAAAAAAAGAAAGGCAAGACAAAATGGATATGAGTATGGAGATAACGATGATGATGTAGATAATGTAGACGGTGAAAAAGATAATGATATAGGATCTCCTTCAGATAAGAATATGAATACAAAATATATGGATCCGTTGCATAAATGGAATCAAAGGAATATAACTAACAATCAAGAAATACCATATGAAATAAAAAAAACTCCATATTATTCAAAGAATGTTTTATTAAATGAAACGAATTTTTCAACAAAGAGTGTAACATATAATACAAGAAATGTATTTGATGTGGATGCAAAAATATTAAATAAAAGAGTTGTTAACAATTTTGGTAATTTTATACATAGTAGTATAAATCCAAATCTTAATAATATTAATAATAATAATATTATTAATAATAATTACATTTCAAACAATAGTGTTTTTCCAAATGAAAATGAAAGTATGTATGGTTTAAATAGTACGATGATGCAAAAAAATGTAAATGAAATAAGTTTAAATAATGTATCTGCCCCAATTTTTGACCATGTTGACAATACTAGTGTGCGTTTTGGAATGGAAAGTAGTATTACAAAACCTAATTTGGTCGATAATAATATTCTGAGAAATAGAGAGATGGGACTAGTGGGAAAAGAATTAATAGATAGTAGACGTAATGACATGTCTAAATGGGGATACGTGGATACTCATGTGAATAACAAATATGGTAATATTATGAATAATTACAAAAACAAGAAATGGATGAATCGTAATGAACAGTCCATTAATGATCTACATAATAATAATAATAATCAACATATAATTAATGGTAGTAATTACAATATAAATAATGTAACATCAATTAAGAATAGCAACTCTGATTTTGATATTGGTAGTTTAAGTAGTTTAAATTTTACAACAGATTCGGATTTATTTGAAAAAAGTAATATATCTTCTTCGAAATTACCTCCCAATATATATAATAATGATATAAAAGATAAAACTAGTAATTATCAACAACATCCAATTGGATTAGACTTAAAACAAAAATTTAATTATGATGACAATTTATTTAACAAATTTGACTTCCCTAATAATTATAATATTAATAATAATACTATTAGAAATGATAATATTAATCGTAATAATATATTGAAAGAGAATGGAGTTGTGAACAACATTGATCTGAATGTTCAAGAAAAATCAGCAGATACAAATATGGAAAAATATAATTACATCAGTCGAAATAACGTGAACAGCAAAATAAGAAGTGATTCCGTTAGTACCATAGACCTAAAGGTTAAAAATAATTTTAATATTCAGGATTTACTTGATAAGTATAATTATGAATATGACAACAATATTAAGAATAAATATAGTGATAGTAAAACAGAAAGGGATAAATAATTGAAAAAAAACTTGTAACAAAAATATAATAAAATATATACATAACAATTATTGTTTTTTATCTGAATCGATTAATTTTTACAAAAAAAGATACTTGATGTTTTTTTCTTTTTTTTTTAATTTAAAAAAGAAAAAAATTTAGTTAGATACAACAAAAATTTAAACAAAATAAAAGTGATTTCTGTCTCTTGTGAAAATATCCTATATTAATATTTATTAAACTTTATTTAATTCTATATTATCTTTTTTTTTTTATTTTGTTATCAATTTCATTTTGATTTTGCTTATATCTTTTCAAATATCTTGGTGTTCAATGTAACACCTTCAATTATTTTTTAGAAAATGTGATTACGTCTGTATATATGTACTTAAGTACACTTGTTTACATCTTTGTTCATAATTTTTTTTTTTGTTTTTACCTTTTTTCTTTTCAATTTGTTTTTCTTTGTTTTCAATTTTTGGTTAATCATTTATGTTTTCTATTATCTGTTTTTTATTAAATACATCAATATGTCTATTTTTTGTTTTGTTTTTGTTTTGTTTTTGTTTTGTTTTTGTTTTTGTTTTGTTTTAGTTTTGTTTTTGTTTTGTTATTTTTTTTTTTTTTATTCTTTTATTGTCTGTTTTTTGTGAATGCTACCATACAACTTGTTTCAAGTTTCTTTTTAAAATAATCTTGTATTTGTTTTGTAAATATCAAACACAAACACGGTCATTGAATTATTCCAAAAATTTGTTTCCACAATAATCAAATATAGGATTTTTCTTTTTATTTACTTTTGTAATTCTATGAAAAAGAATAAGAAAAGAAGATTAGACAAATAAATTACCAGTACGTTTCAAAAAAATAAGTACTTAATCATTATAAAAGGTTCTGTGTATATATCATTTAGATGAAACTATATAAAGAAATAGATCTAAAAGAAATGAATCAAATGGAATCAATAATTGAAATCGAAAATGATATCGAAAATGAAATCGAAAATGAAAATGAAAATAAAATCAAAATCAAAATCAAAATCAACCGAAGTGTTAAAACTCAATGTCGTTGAAAAATCACTTTTTCATATGCATGAAATTGACATGAAATTTGTTTCAACGGAATAAACCACTCTATAAAAAAAAAGTAAAAAAGAAGAAAAGAGACTGAAGTAAAAAGAGGTTCTTTCGGAATTGTTGGTGTTTTTCTTTTCCAAAAGATGAAATGTATGAATTTAGACAGAAAAAAATTGTAAGAATGCAAAAAAGAAAAGAAAAATGGAATAATAAAAAAAGCTCTATAATTTGCATTTCTGTTCAGTCTATATCATATCATGTTTTATCATATCATCTGATATTTATATCAAATGATGAAAGGTGAGAGGAGAATTGTAAATGTATAATATTTCCTTTTTTTTATATAGTTTCTTTCATGTCAGAAACTGAAAGAATTGCAGCAGCAGTTGTCGTATTCTAAAATAGTGAACTGTTAATTAAAAAAAAAAAAATATATATGTATATAATATATAAATATTAAAAAAGAGCACTGAAAGGAATCTCGTTTTTTTTTTTTTTTTTATGAGAAAAAATCTGATTACGTTCGGTTCATCGCGTTAAATATTTTTGTTCCTTTTTGATGAAGACGATAGAGTATTGAAGTGGTGTGGCTAACATATGCTTAGTTATGTTGGTTAATTTGGGTTACATCGATTAAACACGAGGCTATGGAATAATAATAGGAATAGGGATACTATGAGACTTGCTTTAAGTAGTACCTGTGTTTTTAAATGTGTGTTAAAAAAGAGAAGAGGAATATCTTGTTTTTTCAAAAGAGACTATTCTTTAATAACTAGTGTAAATAAAAAAAATTGGAATACCATACATAAAGAAATATTGCAAAAAATAAAAGATTGTGATTTTGTATCTATAGATGTAGAATATACAGGACTACATTTGAAAGATGAAAGATATGTTTCTGTTGATGCTAGTTATGAAGCTCACTGTTTTGGTGCGAAGTCTTTTTTTCCTTGTCAAATTGGATTAACTGTAGCTAGAAAAATAGATTCTTATAATGACGAGGCACGGACAAATACAAATACAAATAAAAATGAAGAAGAAAAAGAAAAAGAAACTAAAAGAGACAATATATGGAGTGGAGAAAATAAGAAATTTTGTAAGGAAACGAAAAATTACCAACGATGGGAAATAGCACCATACTCGATTTATGTGTTTCCGAAAGAAAACAAATATTTCAGTGTGTCTACAACAACGTTAATTTTTTTAAGAGAAAATAATTTTGATTTTAACGAATGGATTTTTAAAGGAGTAAGTTATTTAACCCCAAGTGAAGAAAATGAGAAAAAAAAGTTTCTTTTAGAAAAAAAAGAGGAATTACAAAATTTGTTACATAAATGTAACACTCAAAATAAAAAAGAGGAAAAGCTAATGGACATAAAAGCAATAATTGATGATATTCAAAATAACAAAATCGTCGATGAAGAGGATAAAGAACCAATTATTGAAATAATCAAAAAAATTGATGTTTGGTTTAAAAAAGGGAATAATACTAGAGAAAATAAAAACAGCTACAATACGAACGTGAATACGAATATGACGAAAAGTGAATTCAGTAGTAATTTCAACATTGTGAATGTAGATGTAGATGTAGAAAGAAATGATAAATCATTAAACGAAATAAAAAAAGAAAAACTTTTAAATGACAGGAATTTTTATAATGAAAAAGAAAAAGAAAAAGAAAGAGAATTACTTCAGAGAGACAACATAAGTGGTGACTCAAAAGAATTCCTTTATCAAATAGGTGAAGAACATGAAAATGATAAAGAACATGAAAATGATAAAGAACATGAAAATGATAAAGAAAATGATAATCTCATTTCTAAAGAAGCCAGTAGTGATGATTTACCATTATATATTGAAATAGAAAATCCTTACTTACGTTTATTAGCCCATACTTTAATCACAAAGTATTTTGATTTTCTTTTTTGTATATCAGTAAAAGTTAATGATAAGAAACATTTGGCTGTTTACAAAACAGAAAAAGACACATATAAAGAACAAATCAGAACAGTTGAATCCGAAATTGAAAAAATAAATAAAACAATAGGGGTACGTTTATTATTTGATGAAATTATGAAAACAAAAAAAATAATTATTGGGCATAATTGTTTTTATGATATTTTACATATTTATCAAACTTTTTATAATGAATTACCGAAATCCATAAATGAATTTAAAGAAAAATGGACTGGTTTTTTTTCATATACTTTTGATACAAAATTTATGAATGAAACAAATGAGTATCTACAAGCTTTAAATGGTCCAGCAACTTTAAAAGGATTGTGTGAATATATGGGTTCTTTAATTTCTGCAAAAGAAAAAGATATTGATTTTTATTTTCATTTTGAAAATGGACAGTCCAATTTGCCTCAGTGCTTTCGTTCTTTTATTCGCCCAGAAAAATGGGTAAAGAAAGTGTATTATGCGAAGGAAGAAATGAAATCAAAGGGAAACGATATAGCAGAGACAAAGAAAGAGACAGAAACAGAGACAAAGTTAGAAATAGAAAGAGATAACGCAAATGATTACAAAAATGATTACGAAAATGATAATAGATGTGATAACGATTCTCTTTTTAAAAGTGATGAACATAATGCTGGATATGATAGTTTGCTAACTTGTTTTCTTTTCATTTTCCAGTGTTATCACATTTTAAAAAACAACAACCTTCGATGGTCGGATATACATTTTTATAAAAAGGATTATGGAAAAGAGTACAGAAACAATTTTAATATGTCCTCCAAAACAAAAGGACAGAACAGACAGAGGATACAGATTGGAGAGAACGAATACGATGACGGTACGAAAAAACATTTTGTTGAAGTTTTTTCTAACATGGCTAACAAAATAAAACTAGTAAAAACTCAACCAAATGTAATTTCTCTAACTAGCAAAGAAAATTCGGAAATGGACCGACATTTTTATATGTATGATTATCCTAGTTATTTTAAAAAATGGGAAATTATGAAAATCTGGTCTCCTCTGTGGATTACTTTAAGTAAGGTAGATGATCAGTCTTGTTGGATAATTGCAAAAAGTGACGAAGATGCGAAAAATATAAAAACCATTTACAAGATGTTACAAAATCCACAATTTAAATTATGTACGTATGAAGAATACCTACAGAAATTTAATAACAGTTAACTACAAATAAAAAATCAGATAACCTAATTCCTCCATCCCAATATTTATATTATATATTCTGGAGGTGTGTATATATAAAATCTCATTTTTGTAGAGAAATCTAAATTACAATGTTCATTATTTTTTACATATACCTATTTCAATGCAATTATAATGTGTTTTGTTTTTTGTACGTATCGAAATTCTCGTTTTAAAAAGTTATTCTCTTATACTTTATTCTTACATTTGCAAATATTTTTAAGTATAGTAAATAACATGTTTGTGCATTAACAATGTTATAACATCTTTTTCTTTTTCTTTTTTTTAAATTTGCATGGTTTATATAATTAATATATTGGGAAAACAGCAAACCGAATTCTTTTATAACTATTTAATGCCAATTATTTAATTTTTTTTTTTTCTTTCCATATTTATTCTTTTTTTATATATGTTGCTTTCTTTTGAGAAAATGTTTCATTTATTTGATATATAATTATATATAGAAAATTGACAAAAGAGAATCAAAGAATAAAAAATAAAACATATGGTCTTTCTGATTAATTGACTGAATTTTACAATAGGAGAAAATTTGAAAAGAATCCACATGTTACATATGGAAATCCGTTATGTTCATTTTGGTTATGAAAAAAACATATGTATGTATATCATGAGTGTCATAAACCCTGATTTTAAAAATCACAAAAATAAGTCACTTTAAAAAAAAAAAAAAAAAAAACCTAAAAGATCCTTCTCATACTGAACTTTTATCCATATATATAACATATATGCATTTAACACTGAAATATATAATCTATTTTCAAAAAATCTATTTTCAAAGGGATACTATATTATAAAAATAACTTATATCAGAATCATTGTATATATATGTTCTTGCCACCATATTATATAAAAACTATTTCTAATTATTGCGTGATTTTTTTTAAGTTTCTTTAAAAAAAGGCAGAGTGTTTACTAAACTGTTTTTATTTTAAAATTTTTTTTTTTTATTTGTAAAATGAATTAAGTTTCTTTAAAAAAAGGCAGAGTGTTTACTAGACCGTTTTTATTTAAAATTTTTTTTTATTTATTTGTAAAATGAAAGGGGTTAATCCTTTTTTTTTTTTTTATATATTTTTAATTAGAAAGAAAACTATATGTTTACAATTATAACGTTTCTTTGATTTTTGGGAAATTATGGGAAAGGACTTTAGATGGGTAAAATGAAAAACATTTGAAACATATCCTATATATTAGAAACATTGAAATTAGAAAATAAATTGGGCTTTAAAAAATATAAGGCTCCTACAGCTAAAGAAAAAATACTTGAACAAAAAACAAGAATCAATACATTTTCGTTTTCGTTTTCCTTTTTCTTTTTCTTTTCCAGATTTACAAAACAATAGACTTCGAATACAGAGATGTGAGAGATCGAATAAAAGGGAGATATGTACCGGTCGTGAAATTTGGAGGAACAAACAAATACATCAACAGGAATGACGAGGATGATGACGGTAGTAGATAAAAGAATAAAACCAATTTATATATATGCAAATACATATATATTATATATATGTGTATATTTCGATACATAAATCGATAAGTGGATGCATGTTTGTACTTCTTAAATGCTTCTATTATATTATATTTGTTTCATGTGTGTCATTCCCATATTTATTTTTGTTTTTTTGTTTTTTGTAGATTACCTAAACAACATAACATCAGTAAAATTGGGATGGCAGAGTTCGGATCGAAAAGCCCGTCTCGATGGACTGCACGGAATTAATCGAGTTCGTTTTTCGCCAGAAGGGAAATATGTAGCAGGCTGTTCTACTAATGGAGTTATCTTTTTATACGATTTATTTGAAAATAAGTTATTATCCAAAATAATAACTGGAATAGATAATATAAGTGATTTTACAATTAGTGATGATGAAAGATATATATATGCATGTGGAGAAAACTGTTTGATTGAATTATATGACATTCGTGAAAATAGAACTCGTTTTAATGATTGCGTTTCGAAACATGTAGATGCGTCGATATATTCAATTCTGAAAAGTAAAGAAAATGTTAGAGATGTAGGAACTTCCGATAGTGTGGATCCATTGAACGAAATTGAGAATCAAAGTAATCCATGTCCTATCGATCCTGATATTATACATAATGTATATGTTCCTTATAAAACAAAATACCGAGATCTGTCAACAAACAGAGTAGTTTATGTTCCTATATTTAATTATAGTGATATATTAAAAAACAAAATTAATATAGTAGATGTAGCCAATGTGTATGTAAATAGAGTGAATGAATATGTGACAGATCCTGTTTATTCCATACCGAACTCGCATAGCCTGTCAACTAATTGCATAGCAGTGCAGCAAAGAAGGAATTATTTAGTGTATTCAGGAGGTAGTGATGGTTTAATAAAAATTTGGGATACTCGAAATAGTACAATAGCAGAAGAACCATGTACAGGTGGTGTGGAAAACGGGTCGATAAATTACGGAGATAAAAACCCGTATGTTTCTTTTTGCTGTCATGAAGGAGAAATTACAAGTGTTTGCTTTAACAACACATTAGATTATGAAAAGATGGCATATTTAGAAAAAGAAGAAATGATGGAAAGAAGAAAGAGAAGGAAGAAAGCGTCCCTTTTAAAAAAATATGGTTTCTCCCGTATAAAGAAAAAGGATAAAGAGAAAATGACAAATTCTTCGGGTTGGGGTGAAGAAGAGATATGGGAATCCTCAGAGAGTTCGGAAAGTTCAGAAAGTTGGGACAGTTCTGAAAGTGAAAACGAGGAAAGTGAGAGAAAATGTGAATTAGAAGGTACGAGTATTTGTGAAAGCGATTCTGATATGTCTTCGAAATTTTCATATTCTTCCATCGAATTTGATATAACAAGAAAAAAATATAATGACTATTACATGACTAGCAGTTATGACGGTTTTGTTCGAGTATATGATATGGACAATAATGTGCTGAAAACGTATCGACATGAAAATAAATATGTCACGCATGCTATGTTTAGTTATAACAACAAGTTTGTTATTAGTACTACACAATCGAGGTATGCACAAGTGGTGGATTTTTTATATATGAACAATAAAGCGGCTATAAAAGACATGGAGAAATACTTGAGTACACATCATAAGTACTGCTTAAATGTGGATGAAGAAAACCCAAGCCTCAAAACAAGAGATGAAGGGAACATTAGAGAAAAGAACGAACACGAGGAGAAGAAGGAAGATAATGAACAAGAGGAGATAATACGAATGGTGGATCTGTATAAAGTAAAAGACGATCCGAAAAAACACTTTATTCCGTTTCAAGTGAAAAACATAATGAAAGACAAGGAAATGTGTGATGAGATAAAAATGGTTAATGAATTTAATAGGATAAGAAATAAGAAATATAGGAGGAGAGCTCGTAGATTAGGATATTATTACCCTTCACATAATAAACCGATTCTTCGATTAGATAGGAAGAATTGTTTTCAAAGTATGGAAATCAATAGCGATTCAAGTGTATATGATGAAGCGACGAGAAAAAAGAAGCATTATTATGATCGAATTAATAAGCATTTTTCACCTCTTTGGCTTTATTTCGTAGATGACCATCACCATATGAATCTGATTCCTTACAAAAAGCTACGTGAAAGTTTAAAAGAAAATCATACTTATGTAAAAGAGTATTATGCTAATATGCGAAACCCGAATTCAGGAGAGCCTGTGAATACTTATACGTCGACTTCAGTAAAGAAACAGATAAGGGAAAGGCGCTTATATGGTCAAATGGCAAAGGCTATACGTGAAGGTCTTCTGTTTCCTAAATTTTATTCATGTGTAGCTGGTGACAAATGTTTAATTCCATCTATTGATACATATGTACATGTGTATGACTTTATAACTGGATTACATGTAAATACCATTCCTAATTTATATGCGCCAAATTATCAGATCAATTATTCTCAGGTTTTTAAGGAGAAATATAGAAATGCTGTACAAAAAAAGGTTTCTTTTATAACAAGTGTTGATTCCTATCCAAAAAATCAAAGTATCATTGCCACTTCGAATGGATATCCAGACGGTTCCATCGTGATTTGGGTGTACACCCCTTTTTGACATTAAAAAAAATATAAGAAACTGCTTATGGTCATTTTTATTATGATCATTTTTATTATGATCATTTTTATTATGATCATTTTTATGATGATCATTTTTATGATGATCATTTTTATTATGATCATTTTTATTATGATCATTTTTATTATGATCATTTTTATAATGATCGTTTTTATTATGATCATTTTTATTATGATCATTTTTATGATGAGCAGACATCTGAAAAGGCTTATAAAAAAAAGAAATAAGATGGAGAATGTGAAAAAGAAGACCAACATCAAATGATGATATACATTTATGTATATATTCATTTTATTATTATTTTTTATTTTGTTTTCTACATATAATATGTAAGATGGAATATTATAATATTTTGACTGTTTTTATATGAGAACAGTTCAAAAGAAAACATATTTGTCGTGTGTAATAGTGTAGTTATTTTTTTTTGTCATTTCATGTTTTCTGTTTTTTCCTTTTTTTTTCCCTTTTTTGAAAAACGCCAAAAAATTTGTTTATATCGAAACAACCAAATA
The DNA here is from genome assembly GCA_001625125.1 of Haemoproteus tartakovskyi. Taxonomy (NCBI): domain Eukaryota; phylum Apicomplexa; class Aconoidasida; order Haemosporida; family Haemoproteidae; genus Haemoproteus; species Haemoproteus tartakovskyi. The sequence goes on along the minus strand of LSRZ01000054.1, from coordinate 25,373 downwards.
AAAAGTTAATTTTAAAAGTTTGCAAAATGTATACACATGATTTCTCAAAAAAATTAAAAAAAAATATATTCATTCATATACACACAGTTTTCTGAAAATGAAAAATAAAAAAAACTGAAAGTCCGTTTCTTTTAACAACATAATTTAATTCGTTTCATCAGTAATATTATATTCTAATTTTTCTTCGTAATCATAATAATCAATGGGGGTACCACCTGGTACCATTAATGTTATATTTAATCCGTTCAAAAGCAACTTTTTTATTTTATTCACTTTCTTCACTTTATTTACATAAGTATATTCAGTTACATCTTCTAGAACCTGTATTCCCCCCCCACACCACAACAACAAAAAGAAAAAAAAAATAGGAGAAATGGTTCGGTATAAATTTAACTAATGAAAAGAATGCAATTACATATATTAAAAAAAAGGCGCAAATAGAACATAATAAAACAAAGTAGAATTATAATATATATATGATAAGGCATATAACAACACAAGAAAAAATAAATATTTAAAAAAAAAAAACAAATTCATTGCATACCATGTTAACATATTCATCGAACCCCACTAACTTTCCAACGAGTTCCTTGTCCCCTTTCATCATTACCCAAATTTTACTTCCTAAAAAAAATAAAAAAATATTACAACCGTATAAAATACACACTGCTACAAATACAGAAACTATAATTACAAAGTAGAGTATGTATATATATCTTTTCTTTTTTTTACCTATACATTTGTCCATTAATGCAAGTGGCAACAACGTTTGAGATTCATTTTCTGAACTCATTGTTTGAAAGAGAATAACAAAAAAAAAAAACAAAAAATAGAATTGAGGACATTCAAATTTGTTCTAATAAAATTCTATATATCAGTGGTAACTTTTTACAATATTTCTCATTTTTTCATTTGCGATAAATTAAGAGAGAACAAAATTGTAATTTGATGCAACTTTTTTCAATTTGCGCCAGATGTCTCTTTTGTAAAATACTTAGAGTCCTTTTATTTGTCCGCACGTTTCAAGTTGGATTTTTTTTCCATTTGCTTCAATTTTGCATCGTTTATCTTTTTTTAGTTTTTTTTTTTTTTTTGGGAAATAGTTTTTTCTTTTGCAAATATATAGTACGAAATAAAATACCAAAAAAGTTTCATGCGAAATTAAAAAGACATTATTTTTTCAAAGAAGTTTATAAAGCGGAGAAATAGATACGATACAGTTCGATAAGATATAATATATATGTATGAACATATTACAGCATGCAATGATAGTCATTTCCGGTTTTTTTTTTTTTTTTAATGAAATAATAAAAATAGCTTAGACCTGTTTTTATTAAGAAAAAAAAGGTGAAACTCTATGAAAAAAAAAAAATCAGAATACCAGAAAAATAAAATACAAAAGAAAAGATTTTTTTTATAATTAAAGCAATTAAAGCAGTTAAAAAAAATGATACAAATTACATTTTATGTATAATATAAAAGTATCATTTTAGATACCGACATATATTCCTATTAAGTAATGCAGTGAATTATGATGTGCCTTCTGAACTTAAGATTTCTTTAGCAAATTGTTTAAGTTGTCTAGGCAATCTCTGAAAACTACTTTCCTGTTTTTCAATATAAATTCTTATAAAATATTTTGCATATATTAAATTTAACGTATTCATCTGTTTTCTTTTTTTTTTGATCATTTCAAGTGATTTATAATAAATGTTATAATCAGTACAATCTAATTGTAAACAACAGAATGGAACTTGTGTCAATACATGAAGAGAACAATTTTCTATTAAATCGAAATATCTTTTTATTAATAAATTTACAATGTGTTTTTCTCTTTCTTCATAATGGATTTTCTTGGATGTATCAAACTCAATTGTTCCCAATAAGGATTTAGTTTTTATAGAATTGCCATGAAAATTTCCTTTTCTATTTGCATCAAGTTCACCAAAATTTTCTTTGCTTTCATTATTATTTACATTTTTATTGTTATTTACATTTTGGTTGTTATGTACATTTTTATTGTTATTTACATTTTTATTGTTATTTACATTTTTATTGTTATTTTCTTTTTCATTTTCATTTTCTTTCTTGTTTTTTCCATGTTGATTTCCATATGGAGAATCATCTGATGTTTGTTGAATAGTTCCATGATGATTTCTGCGTAAAGCATCCAAAACCTGTGCAATGGACATAGGATCCATTTCATGTATCATTTTTTCTATTTGATTAAAAACAACACAATTGAAAGATAAATCATTGTGTTTCAATTTGGACAGTGCCCATACAATATTACTGAGTTCTCTTTGTGGAATTTCTTCAATTATTGTTTCCACCCTTTTTTTTAAATTTTGTACAAAATATTTATTCTTATAATTAAATTTTGCCATATAATGTAGTGCATTCATAATGTTGACGTAAGATAATGTATTAATAAAATGTTCTGTATTCATGTGTTTTATAATATATTTTAAAATGTTTATATGTACATTACATTTTGCAAAGGAATTTAATAACAATGTATAATGATGTGGTTCTAGATCTTTTTCTTTTAAATTTTTGAAATATTTCTTCGTAAAGAATTTAAAAATGTCGTAAGTACACATATTAATTCTACTCATCAGGTTAAGTATTAGTACGGCGTTTACAACACTTAGATCGTTATGAATTTTTTTTTCTTCTTTAATTTTTTGTAATATAGCTGTAAATATGTCATTGTATTTCAACTGAGGTGTTACGTCTTGTGCCCTTTCGTTCGATGAAATATTTTGAAGTTGTTTACCTGAAATATTTAACAGCTGCTCTTGTAGCATTGTGAATGAAGTGAGAATGATTGTTAAATCTAAACTGTTAACTTTGTCGACATTCTTCAGAAAATGGTCCTTTATTATATGAACCTTTACACTGTCCTGTAATCCCGATTTTACCAAGTCTAAAAAAAAAAAAAAAAAACGAACAAAAGAACAAAAGAAAAGAAATATGTATATATGTTTATGTGCACTTTGCATAAGAACTCTCTCTATGTTTATATCAATAAAACGGATAAAAAAATGTATGAAATATATTCAACCATGAAAATAATGGAAGGTAGAGCAGTGGCAACATCAATTTCTATGTGTCTTTAGAAATAAATAAACATAGGACATAATTTAAAAATAATAAATTTATGAACACAGGAAGATAAGGTTGTTTTTATAAAGAAAAATAAATATGTTATTACTGTGAAAAATATTAACAGTTATTGGTAAAGGCAGCGCATCTCTTCTTTTAATTATATAATTAAAAAGAGTACTATTAAAATTTTGATCTTTCAGTTGAGATATATTGTATAATCTGATAACTTTATTTATCTGATCAAATGTATATTTATGTACATTATTCATAAACACGTTAAAACCTGTTTTTAAAATTTCTTTGTCTTTAAATTCGGTTTCATTATATTTTTCTATAATTTTAACGAATTCATCACTTTTTAGATTTTCAAAATTTTTGAGAATCATCGATTTTTCATTTCCATTATATCCTTTTGATCCCCTCTTGTAAAATGGGATTTTCGTTACGTTTCTTCCTATTTCTGATAACAATTTCCTCATTGTGTTATATTTCATTGCGTATTGCGTAGACTATTCACCTGTTTCGCAATATAATTGTTTGTAGGTTTTTCTTTTGTTTTCAATTTTTTCTTGTTCACATGCTAATAGCACAATAATAATCGTCTCCTAATTGTTGTTATCTATTTCATTTATTTTATCTATTTTCCCAATTGTTTTGTCTTAACTCTTTTGTCTTCCTCATAATGACATATTGTGTATCCTTTTTGTTTTTCTTCTGCCATCGTATCACTATTTTTTTTATGTCTTATTTTACAGTTGCAACTTTCAGATTCAGTAAAATGCGTCTTCCTACCACTATCACGATGTTAATAAATTAAAAGCATCGTAAAATTTTCAATGTACATTTGTGCACAAAAATGTTCCCAAATGAAACGAATAGTTAATGTCAATAACACATGTGTTTACAACACGTGTTTTTGTTTTCCATGACATACTTTTCATGATGTATTAAAAGAACATTTTTTCTTTGAAAAGAGAAAAAAAAAAAGAAGCTTTCGTGTGCCTGTCATGCCATTGAGATTTTTTTACATGTGATCATTTTATTTTAACATTTTTTTTTTATTTTTTTTATCATTTTTTATGTAACTGCTCCTTACTTTTGAATAACAGTACTTCTATTCTACACTTTCTTGTACATCACAAAAAAAAAATAAAATAATAAAATAAAAATAAAAAATAAATAAAAGTAAATTAGTTTTTTTTTTTTTTTAACATATTAAACATCTTGAATTTTGCTTCTGTTTTCATAAAAGTTTCAAATTTTATCCCCCATTAATATTATGAAAAATATCAGTACTTTCCATATTTTATCTGTGTTTGTATTTTACAAATTTTAAGCAGATGAGAAAACAGATTGTTGTAAACACCGGGAATGTATCAAAGAAATGATTAGGCACATTTCCATCAAGTTCATTGAACGTATGATAAATTTAGAATAAATGAATATAATTACCAAACATAGTAATTTGACATGATTACAGAAAGCATACATTAGACGATGTATTTTTTGTACTTTTCAATAATTTTATTATTTTTTTTTTTGTGAAGTTGTGTCCATTTGTGATGTGATGTTTCCCTATTTATATATATTTATTTATATTTTTTTTGGATTTTTTTTTTTTTTTTTATTGTCGTTACCTGTTTATTATTTATGCTTAAAAGGAAAAGAACCCAAGTTGCATTTCTCATCTGATTTTTTTTTTTTTTTTTATTTTTATATGTGTTATTGTTATATGACCCTTTTGTATATACCAACCGTTTTGATTTCCATTTGCACAATTTCTTTGTCCTCAGAAATTAAAAAAAAAATATTTTGCACATAATTTAATATATTTTTTTAGAAAACTTTTTTGACAAATATTAGAAAATTTTATTGAATGTATGTGTACATGTTTAAAATAACATAATTAAAGTTGTACGTTCTTATGTTTTTTTGCCCAAATAATTAGAAAATAAAAGAAGCTTTGATTGTTCACATCTGTTCTGTGTTTATATAGTGTATTATTTTTATTTATTTTGATGAAAAATGAAATATTAGATCATTATTTTAATTCGTAGATAATTTGTAGCATTTGATCCTAGCAACTTATAGTTTTTTTTCATGTTGTTACATATATACATGTACATATAGATAAAGACATGTAATTTTCGTATGCATAAAAATTATATATACATATGTATATATATATGTATATATAAGTAGATGAATAATTTAACGGAGAACTGCTGATGCGACTTTGTTCCCACATAGGAATTAACCGATTATGTATTATTCTCGGAAACATTCCACTCAGTTATTTGGAAAACTGTCATAAGTTTTCTTTTAATTTTTGTGGGTTTCATTTGTACTGAATACTATTATTTGAATATTGTTTGCGGTTTTTCTGTATAACAAAATGTTTAACGTTTTTTCAAAAGCCTTTTTAGATAAAAAAAATATTGGAAAAAATGCAAGTGCAACTTCAAATGCGTTATTAAAACCATCGAACACGACATTTTTGTCAAAAAACATTTCTGAAAATGCAAGAGGTGAAAATGAGAAAACAAAACATATGTCGTTAAAAGAAAGACTTGCTTCCGTGCGGAATGCTCAAAATGTTATGGGAAAGACAAATTCGAATACGAATGCTAATGTTAATGTGACAAACAACGCTGAAACTGCTGTGAAAGAGAAACCATTAAATGAACTGAAAAAAGGGCCAGGAAGTGAAGTGGCTTTGCCGCATTTTAAAAAGTATGCTACTATAATGAACGAAAGAAATGTCGATAGACAAAATGAAGAGGAAATGGAAAAAAGGCTGAAAAAAAGAAAAAGGCGAAAGAAACATGAAATGGAAATGGAACGAATGAAACAACAAGGAAAAGAGAAATATGGTGATCACGAAGATAATAACAACGAAGAAGACGAAGAAGAAGAACCAAATAATAGTACTGCTGCTGAAGAAGTGAAAAAACGGCGACCAGGTAGACCATCAAAAAACAAACAAGAAGAGAGACAACGGCAAGAAGAAAAGCGGCGACAAGAAGAAGAAGATGAGGAGGAGGAAAGATATCAAAATAATTCCAGCCAACATAACGACAACTATCGCAACAGCGTAAATAGTGTAAATAATAGAAACAGTGCCGTTAGTAATCATGATGGAGAACCAGTAAAACAAAAAAGAAAAAGAAGAAAAAAGAAAGAAATGGAGGCATTAAGAGCTCAAGGTTTAATAGGAAAAGGACCAAACAGTCAAAATAGTTTGAATAGAAATAGTGCAGGAACTGGGAATGCTACAAATAATACTGGACAAGAAGAAAACAAAGTGAAACGGAGAAGAGGAAGACCGAAATTACGTGGAAATACACAAAACAATGTCTCTAATGATAAATCAAAAAGCAATGACAGTTCGAAAGGAACAGATATTAGAAAATACTGGAGTAAAAATGATGATGATGATAATAATAATATGAATAATAACAATGTTGGAACAAATGGAAATATAATGCGAACAGAGAGTAATAATTATGCGAAAGAAAATGATAGAAGGAGAGAACCCAGTGAAAGAGGAGGAGGAAATAAACAAAGAAATATTTTTAATATAATAACATCTGCTAGAGAAAATGATGGTTTTATGAAGAAAACACCTAGTGAAATTGAGAATTTAGAAAGAAGTTATAAAAATAATGTAAAATCAGGAGTTACTTGTATACCTTTAAATTATCAAGAAAACGGGGGAGGAATGTGCATCATTTTTATTGACACGGATACTGAATATGGACCTATTAAAAATTATCATGGATTTATGACGTTTCTTGTTTTAGAATGTGATCCGGAACAATTTTTTATCGAGACAGGAATTACCCATAATGTAATTGAATGTGAAAAACATATGCAGTTGTTAATAAGTCCAGGAGATACTTATACATTTAAAAACAACAGTCGTGAATTAGAAGCGAAACTTTTACTTATCGCATGTAACAAAATGACAGTGCCTTTAGATTTGAAAAACCACATCCGAGATCCTACTATGACTCAAGAAAAAGGTTAATATCATTTAAATAAATGGGGGAAGTGGTTTTCTTTTGTGATAATTACATATGTAATTATATATATATATATACATAGATTTGTTGATAATGATACCTATAAGTTTCGGTGTATGATTTCATTTTATCATTTTTCATAGTTCTCTATAAATAGTTCAGTTTTGCTGAACGTGTGTATGAATTTATTTTGTACAAATGCTTATATTTAAGTAAATGCAAAGATACCTATTATAAATTTTTTGCTTTTTTTCTTTTTTTTTTATGTGTTATTCTTTTTTGTGTGTGATATTTAAAAATCATTTATTTCCATTTTTTTTTTAAAACTTATCATATAATACAACAGCTTATTTAAAAATTATTTGTTAAACGGTTTCTTATAATTTGGACGCATGATAATAGTTATATATATAGAAAAATTTATCACAGCTAGACTGAATCTATTGATTTTAGTTTTTTCTGTGCGTTTCCGCCACTTTCTTTCTTTATGCTTATACCTATTTTCCGTTTCACACAATTCATGTTGGTTTTACCCATTTGTTTGAATGCACATATAAAAAATATGTAAGTAGAAGAAAGCGTTATTATGTTTTCTTTTTTTTTTTTTTCTTTTTTTATAGAGAAAATGACAATGAATTTTTCATTTTTTCATTTCTTATATATATAGCATTTGTAATGAGCAAACAAATATAATCTTATTTTTGGCATATAGATTGATCATAAAATTTGATCACATAGTGCTTTAATTCCATATGAATGTTTATTTTTTTGTATCTTTCTTTTATACATGCGTTGTGTTTTGGTGTTCTTGTTTTTTAAAGCATGCTAATATATATTTGAAAAAGAAAAGGATATAATTGATACATGAAAGGTACATATTCTGTTAAACATGTTATTTTTATTTAATAACACACAAATATCTTGTCGTTAAATCATTTTATTTTTTCATTTCTTAAATCAATGAAACTTTTCAAAAAAACATATATTATATATAAAAACAAAAGTACTATTTTAACTACCGAAACATGAAAAAAAAAAAAAAAAAACGTCTACATACTTGTTTCAGTCCCTCTTTTTAATATGTTATATATATGTACACATATAAAGAAAAGTTCCATTTCCAGTGATAAAAATGTAAATATGTATATAAGAACTAATATTGTGTGAAGGAATGGAAAATAAGCAATATTATTAATTATATCAATTTGGACAAAAATACGTTGGTGGTATATATGAATAAGTTTATCTTTGTCAGTTCTAATAAAGTTAAGGGAGAATATACATGTATAGCATAACTTATGTTGTATAAATATTAGGGAACATATATATATATATATAGTGTATATATGTTACTGGTTTACTGCATGATTCTCCCATTTACATAGAAACGAACATTAAAAAAAAAAAAAAAAAAAAAAAGTAACATGTTAAAAAAAATGAGACAGAGTGCAAAAAACACGTGTTTACGTGCATGGGTGCGTAACCAAAAATGAATAGAACAATAAACTAAGCCGCAACTATGTTTAAAAAAAATATATATATATAAATAACCAGAGTAAGCATACAGCAGAAATTGGTTTACACAAAAATAAGAATAAAATAGAAAAACTAACAATAAAATAAAACACAGAAAGTAACAAATACAAAAAAAGAAAACAAAAAAAAAACAACAGTTTCGTAAGGAAATGTTTTAGAACAAAATATGTGAGGCAATTAATAAGTTTGATCTAAAACGTAATTCCTTTACAAAAGATTGTTTATTTTGTTGAAATGCGGTAAAATAAAAAACGCGGCCTGTAAGATATTTTAATTGATCTACCATAAATAAAAAAGGTTGTACAAAATTTACAGAAAAAAAAAAAAAAATTACGGAAAAAAATTCTACATAAATTTTTATCTTCATGATGAACATATAAGTTTTTTTATATAAAATAGAAAAAACGAAACTTTCTGTGTTTTTGTTATGTTTTGTTATGTTTTGTTATGTTTTGTTATGTTTTGTTGTTTTTTGTTTCCCTTTATCTGTGTTATTTCTGCAAAAGTGACGTGTTGCTGTAAAAGCCATAATTTCTGCATTCGTTGAAATAAATAAATAACTGTGTAGCAAAATGCATAAAAGGGAAGAAAATTTTTTTTTGTTAGTAAAAACGGTGGAGGAATTTAATGCGAAATGCTTGTATTATAAAAACAAGAATTCAAGGTATTCCATATTTTCAGAAAAAGAAGTAAAAAGGAACTATGGAAATAATAGTGATAATGATGAGAAAAATCAGTTTTATAAAGCTCTGTCGGATTTTATAAAAAAAATAAATAGCCTCTATCAGAATTATTTGGAATGTGAAAATAATAGTGACGTGAAAAAAACACTAGCTGAGAAAGTGAAAAGTGATGATGCCATTTGTTCTACAGAAAAGAATAGAGCTGTAAAGAAAACGTTCGGTTTGCCTCCCAGTAGAAATCCTGTAGGTCATGTAACCGAGAAAAAAGGAATTAATAAGGCGGAAAAAGCAGATGTTGCCAAAGTACATAAAACAGCCAAAGAATCCAATTTAGATTTAAGTGCAGAATGTAAAAAGGCAACGAAAGGATTGACTACAAAAGTTGCAAATTCCTATTTGAATAAAACGGTGAAATTACGAAACAAAAGGAAAATTAAAGAGAATGTGGTAAAAACTTATGATACTGAAGGGGAAGTCGAAATACAAAAGGAGACATGTAATGGATTATCAATAGGAGAAGAGAATAAAACAAATGAATTGAAAAGGGATATAGATATTCATGCTTATGGCGAAAAGCTTAATAACATAACACGTAACAGAAATTTTAGTTGCAGTGATGATGAAAAAGATTTTCGTGGTAGTAGCTTGAATGGTTCTATGGATAACTGGCAGAGCAACAGTGAGACGGATGTAACTGAAATAGAAGATAAAGAGATTGAACTACAAAATAAGAAAATTATAAAAATATATGTAGACAATTTAGAATATAAAATGAAGATAATTTTGATGTCAAGAGAGCAACTTATTGAAGAAATTAAAAAGTTTTATATTTTACACAATAGGGAGATAAAACTAGACGAATATGCCAAATTCTTAAACAAAAATATTTTGAAAGAATTGAAGGAAAAAGTAGAAAGAGACAATATGAATTTTATTGAAAAACTTACTTATTCTTTCAAAGGGAGAAAAGGTTTTTTTAATGTCCCTAACAATCAATTTTTTATAAGAAATTACGATGATGATGATGATAATAATAATAATAATAATCAGGGATGTTTATGTATTTCTAATAAAACCATTTATGAAACTAACATAAATGAAGCGATTAAAACAGGTGGATATATATATGAACAGAATTCTCCTGTGTTACAAGGAGTTGCAAATTTTGGAAACAGCAATATTCTAACAAGAAGTAACTCTAGTTCTCACGCTAAATTGAGTTCTCCCAATTTTGGCTTTGAAGTTCAGGAAGATGACATAACTGAAACAGAAATTGAAATAGAAACTGTAACTGAAAACGAAAGCAGAAAAGTACATACCGATAATGAACCTTGTAAAACAAATGAAAAACATGAAAACAACAAGGATAATGAATTCCCGTATAGTGGGGAACGACAGCAGTCTCCCAATTTTGGATCGTTAGAAGTAGAAAATTTACCTGAAGAAATAACAAACAGTTATAAGTATGGGGGGATGGATTCTTATGGAAGTGATAATGTTACACAGTTACAAAGAGATGTGTATACATATACAACTGATTCGTTGTTTAATACTTCTTTAGAATTTCATTCAAATAATGAACCATTAATTAATAAAAAAGCAGAAAACCAATATAATTATTATAGCTTGTCACCAAAAGGTACCCAATCGAATTCTGCAATAGATATCAATAAATTAAGGAATTTTAACAAATATGCCAGTGAAATGATGGTATCAAATCAGCTTTTGTTTAGCGGGGATGAACTGGCCAACAGTTCTTGTGAAAATGTGGATATATATAGAGGGAAAGCTATGAGAATGCCACATGTTAAAGCTAGCATGGGATTGGGAGATAGAGAGAAAGATAGTAACACAAATATTAATACGAATGCATTTGAAAGCAATGAAAGTTTTCGAAATGCAGAGAACCACGAAATGATTATAAAAAATGAAAATTTTCAAAATTACACGAATAATAATCTAGGCAGCAATGCAAGCGATTTTTGTAAACGCATTTGTGATTTTTATAAAAAGAAAGAAAGTGGAATCAGTACCAGTACTATTTTTGATGAAAATATAAGTAAATATACGAAACAGATGTATAATGCTTTAATTAATGACAAAAGAAATGTTAGTAGAAATAAAAAGTTCGCTGATGATTCTCAGGATAATACTTTTACTGCCGCCGGTACAAGACAACAGGATACGAATAATAACATAGTTAATTTGTGTTTCGACGATGAATTGGCCCGTGTACAGAAGTCCAATGAACAAGATGAGGGAAAGGTTTTTTTCAGTGGTATGAATAATGAAATGATTCGTGCTGTTCGTTGCAGCACCACACATAGTATGGAATACATTGAAGAAGAAATAGAAGAAGCGCATAAAACGGAACAAGAACAGAAACTGGAAAACAGTTACGAAGAGGATGAACAAAAATGGTTAGTTCAGTATTGTGAAGGAGACTATAATTTGTATCGGTCGAAGCAACTGCAGAAAAAAAAAGAAAGTGTTTTAGAATATATAAGTAAATGGGAAAATAAGATTCAGAATGACAAAACAACAGAAGAAATAGATAAATCAGAGACGAAATATATGGAAAGCGAAGAAATTCCTATTGCAAATAGTACAGGAAATATTGATCATATGAGTTATTTTGATGCGAGCGATGATAATTATTTCAACAACGTGTATAATACAATGAACCTGAAAGTAATTTACGAAGTAAATAAAAGTGCTTGTGAATATCTTGAAGAAATGAATTTTTTTGTAGGGCAAGTTATCGTAAACAAATACAAAATTCGAAAAATTTTATCGAAAACGCAATTTAGTACAACATTAAAATGTTTGAATCTGCATTACAAAAAGGGGATGCCTAGTACTAGTATTAGTAGTAATATAGGAAAAACGAAACAGAACAGAAAAGACTATAAATATTTATGTTTAAAAGTAATGAGATGTGGAAAGAGTTATTTTGATCAGGGTGTGTTTGAACTAATAGTGTTAAATGTGTTGAATGAAAGCAAAATGGAATATTGTGTGAATGAAAATTCGAATTCGACTTTTGCTCATTTTAATAATATTATTTCGAATGCAGAAAAAGATATATATGCAAGAGGAAGTAAGCATATAATTGAACTATATGATTATTTTTACTATAAAGAACAACTTGTTATAGTTACCGAATATATGCAAAGTGACTTATATGTTCATTTTATGAAAAAAAACAAAAAAATGGGCACATTAGGTCAGTTACAAATTTTGGCGAAAAGTTTACTGGAAGGAATTGCGTTCATTCACTCAAACAAAATAATTCATTGTGATTTGAAACCAGAAAATGTAATGATCACTATGAAGCCCAAGAAACGTACACGGAAAAGCAAATCTTTTACGGAAAGCGATAAAAATGAAACTTGTCAAGTTGACGAAAAGAAAATGTGTAATTTTAGTAATAATTATAGTAATGATTATTTGTTAAACGAAACAAGTATACAGCAGTATAAAGATAGGATTGAATATGGTTCAGGAAATAAAAAAGAAGTAGGCACTGGTTGTAAAACATGTATATGTTCTGCTTCTTCGGATCAAATAAAAGCACAACCATGTAATGTTCCGAATTCAATGCAAATAAAAGATTCTTTGGACTTAGACGCTTTTGTGGAACAGCAGAGAAAAAATACCTATAAAAAGAATTATGATCAGACACCGACTGAGAAGGAAAATATAAGCAACGTGTTCAGCAGTGGGCATATGAATAGTAGTTTCAGTGCTGTTAGTGCTGTCAGTTTCGATACATATTGTAGTAATACTGTTAATAATAATACGACTAATAATATTAATAGTAGCAGTAGTTTTTATGATAGCTGTCTGAATAGTAAATCTCTGAGTACAATTTTTAATAATGAAGAATTTGACAAAATAAAAATAATTGATTTTAATAGTGCCATTTACGAAAGTGACAGACTGGAAATGTACGTGCAAACTCGTTCGTACCGTGCTCCAGAAGTTTTATTACAAGAAAATTATGATCGTAAAATAGATATATGGAGTTTGGGATGTATTTTATTTGAATTTATTACTAAAACAATTTTATTTGATTATGAAAACTTATATCGTTTTATCTATTCGATTGCTACTTATGTTGGCCAGTTTCCCTTTTACATGATTAATTGTTGTAAAATACCCTATATGTTTACAAAACACGGATTAATTATTTTACAAAAATTCGTGTGCAACAAAAGAGGGGAAAGTTTTCGTGAAGAAATTAATGAATCGGATGATGACGTAATTTTTAACTCACACGATTTTTTCCGTTTAAACAAGCCCAACTCTACAAAAGAAAGTGTATCGAAGCAGGGAAGTATATTGGCAAATTCGCAAATGAAAAAAAATAGTAATAAAAAAGTGTTTTATGAAGTTTGCTACCCATGTGATAATCCGTTAAAAAACAGTTTGAATATTAAAGATGTATTGTTTATCGATTTTCTTGTGTCCCTTTTGCAAATAGATCCAGTAAAACGACCAGATGCTATAACAGCATTGAGACATCCGTGGTTGCAGCATGGTTTATATAATGATGGGCTGTAACCTTTTTCGTATACAAATAATGCCGCTTTTTTTTTTTTTTTTTGTTTATGTTTTATGTATTTTTTTTTTTTCATTTCCCAGTTCTTTTCTTACTCCGTTTTTTTTCGTTTTTATTTAAATTTGGTTAGCTAAATAATGTGAACTAGCGTTTACAACATTAACACAAGAATAAATTGAAAAGGAACTGTTGTGATTATTGGTGTGATTACTGTTGTGATTATTGGTGTGATTACTGTTGTGATTATTGATGTGATTACTGTTGTGATTATTGGTGTGATTAATGTTGTGATTATTGATGTGATTACTGTTGTGATTACTGTTGTGATTACTGTTGTCATTACTTTTGTCATTACTGATGTGATTACTGTTGTCATTACTAGTGTTATTACACATATGTTTAAGTATTCTGTGCATAGTAATAAAAACTGTTGTGATAGAAGCACGGTCAATAATTGAAACTTCATAAGTGTAACGATCGTGTTATTTATAATGATGCATCGGAGTGATGTCAGTGTACTTACATGTCTAGCCATTGAATTGAAGTAATAGGTTATTTAAAAAATAAAAATATACAAGCAAATGCAAAAAAGAAAACGAAAAAATACAAAACAAACAAATGTACTAGAAAGTTGTCACAACGGCCACTTAGAAGTGCATACAAAAAAAGAACAATCAAATAAGAATGACATAGGGAAAAATAAAGAAACAAAAACCCTGTTTAAACAGATTAAAAAAAAATATAAATATGTATGAATAGCTGTGTATTTATATTGATACGGAATATTTTTGTTTTCCCCTCACACTATAAGGGGACAGTAACAATTATTCGAATATGTGTACAAACACCTTTTTTTTGGAAACAATTTATAAATTGTTTTTTTCGGTTAATAAAATTGGAAGGACCAATATATGAAGTTCTTAAATATATACCTTTTGATTCGTTTTACCCTCGTTTATTCTTATGTATATAATAAGAATTCCTTCCCTAAGGAATATAATACGTACAAATATATTTCATATATACATATATATATGTGATGAAGTATTATTTATTTATCTTCTTTTCAGTTTTTTCCTTCTATGTCATTCTCCTTTTCCTTATCCTTATCCTTATCTTTTTCTTTTTCCCTTTCCTTTTTCTTTTCTTTTTTTATTTCCTTTTTGCCACTTTTATCTTTTTTGGTATCTTTGATCTTTTTGCTTTTGCTTTTTTTTACATCTTTTTCTATTTTTGTTTCTTTATCACTTTTTATTTCTTTATCATTTTTTGTTTCTTTATCATTTTGTGATTCTTTATCACTTTTTATTTCTTTATCACTTTTTATTTCTTTATCACTTTTTGTTTCTTTATCACTTTTCATTTCGATTTCATTTTTGATTTCGTCATTTTTTTCAACATGATCTTCATTTTCCTTTACGTGATTATTACATTGAGTGTTTTCCACGTTACCATTTACATTGTTCACTTTTTCAGACATTTGTTCTACTTTTTCCGAATTATTTTGTATTGTGGGTTCCGCATATTTCGTTAAAAGGACACTTAGAAGCTCTTCAAAGACACTTTGAAATTGGTTACCTGATGTGTTATCCAAGAACAGAATATAATACACGACGGCTATACTTAATCGAACATTAATATTCAATTTTCGAATGTTTTGAAAAACAGTGCTACTAGAATCAAAAATGGTTCCGTTTTTCATCATCTTCAACCTTTTTTTATTTCTTTTATTTAATAAGTTTTCTTCCCTACTGTTTAAAAAGAAAAACCCATCTTTCACATGAGCGAAACAGTTGGCCCTGTGATTTTTTAGAGAATACGTATAGGAAGAGGACACATAAATAATATTTTTAATATTTTCTATAAATGTCTCTTTATAAATATCTATCACTTTTTTCATTTCTTCTTTGATCGTTAATAATACAAAATAAAAATGTTTTAAAAAATAAAAGACACAATTTGAACAACATTCTTGTTTTGTCAATATTTTGCTGTATGTCACTTCATTGTTTAAGCACAATAATTGATACAGGTTTAATTCTTCATTTTGTTCCTGTTCCTTTTCCAGTTCCAGTTCCTCTTGTCCTTCTTCTTGTTCTCCGTCTTCTTTTTCTTCTTCTGTTTCTTCTTTTTCTTCAACATGATTTATATTGCTGTTTTTTTCTTTTTTAGAAATCTGTTCCTGTTCCTCTCGTTCTGTGGAGGAATTAAGTAACGAATATAAGAAAGACAAAATGATATGACTGACGAAGCTTATGCTCATGCTTTTTCTGTAACACACATTATCATACGAAAGCATTTTTTTTGCAAAAAGAAAACTAAAATAGTAATTGTACTGTTTATGTAAAATAGTATGCATATAATAATTATTGGAATATGTAAACAAATTGTTCAATGCGTGGGCATCGGGTTGTTCCATTGTTTCAATATTTTTATAATCTGTTAAGCAACCACAATTTTCATATTCTGTGTTACATATTTTATAAAAATACTCTTCTTTACGTCTTTCGTCACGCAAATTCGAATTTAAAAAAGCTTCCGTTAAAAAATAGTTCAAACTGAACTTGTTCGTGTTATTACAGTGAGATTTCTCTTTTTGTGTTTTTCCATCGCCTTTTTTCTTTGTACTTTCATTCTGTTCTTGTTTGTTGTTCGTTCTTTTTCCATCGGCACCTATACTGTTATTGCTCACATTACCACTTTTGCAAATGAAAGGAAAATAATAATTATATGTTATAAGAGGCAATATAATAAAAATGCAGATTAGTTCAATAAATTTTTCATCTTTATATAAAACCTTTTCGCTTTTTCCCTTTTTTTGCTCATTCTCTTTTTTATTGATATCATTGTTTTTATTAAATTTTTTAAAAATGTAATTTTCATTAAATAAAAACTGCTGCAATTTTAAATATGCTTCACTTCTCGTTTTTTTAGAACTAAAAGAACAAGAAAGAGAGAGTACAAAACAAGTAAGAAGAAAGATGTGCATTTTTTTCAGCTCTATAACCTTTTCGTACGCTTCTTCACTTTCTGTGTGTTGCTTTATTTCATTTGTCATTCCTTCTTTCGAATAATTCATGTACATATATATACTTTTATAATAGATGTTGGAAATGATGTGTAAACACTCTGAATTAATGGAAGCTATATAGGCATTTATTTCTTCATTTTTATTGTTAAAAAATAAAAGATACGGTAAAAGCGAGAGAATAATGTTTTCAATATTAAAATTATTTAATCGTAATAGAACATTATTGTTGTTAATTATGTTATTAATACTTTCTGTATAAAGAGTAGCTTTTTCTATGTAAATATAAATGTCTTTATCGTTTAAGGAGATATTTGCGTTATTTGTATTTTTGTATAAAATGTTATTTGGCGTAATTAACTGTAACATATTTAAATATATATTTATTATAAAACTGTTCACATGGATGTTTTTCGAAATTTTCTCTAATACATATATAATTTTATCGATACATTTATAGAGAAATTGCTTCTTTAAAAATTGCAAAATATATATGAGATACAAGCCCGTGAAAAAGAAAAATCTTTTATTTCTTTTTTCCATCAATATATAATTTTTCCACAATTTTTTGTTTTTCTTTATAATTTTCCTTTTTGTCGTTTCATTCTTCTTATTCTTACTACACTGTGTTTCATTATCAATCCATCTTTCTTCTGATTTTTCTATATATATATTAAAACATAAAAAAGCAAAATTCATTATGCTTAATATTAGTTGTTCTGCAAACATCATGTCATCTTCTGAATTTCCTTCCGGTATATTTTTTACCAGAAATAGAACATGTTCCACTTCATTTACATCTATTCTTTCTTCTTTATAAATTAGATACCTATCTATTTCTTCGAAATTATATTC
The DNA here is from genome assembly GCA_001625125.1 of Haemoproteus tartakovskyi. Classification (NCBI taxonomy): domain Eukaryota; phylum Apicomplexa; class Aconoidasida; order Haemosporida; family Haemoproteidae; genus Haemoproteus; species Haemoproteus tartakovskyi. The sequence continues at coordinate 7,571 of LSRZ01000054.1, read as the reverse complement.
TTCCAATTTGTACCAATGTTCTTTTTTTATATCTCCTTCTGTTTTGTTATCCACTTTTATGAACTGGAATTCTTTAAAAATGTTATTATAGATGTTGATGAATATATTACTTTGTTCGTAATTTATAACTAAATACTTATTAAGCAAATTGTAAAAATGTTCAAAAATTAAAACTGTAGTTTTTAAATGCAGTATATATGTCTTGAGATATAAATCTGATTTAATTTTGTTAACTAACGATTCTTTTATTATATCAGATTTTGATAAGGGTTTACTTACATGATTTACTAGTTTTTCCGTTGATTCATCACTAACACCTTCTCTTTTGCCATTATTTTCTTCTTCCTGTTCTATTTCTTGTTCTTCCTCTTCATTATTATCATCATTATTATTATTATCATTTTCATCATCATCATTATCATCATCATTATCATCATTTTTGTGTTGTCTATATTTATTTTCTTCATATTCTTGTCCACCTTCTTCGTTCAACTCCATCAAATCTTCCTTATCTTCTTCTAACACATGTGATGTTTCATATTCATAATACCGACCATCAAAATGATCTCGTGTGTTGCCACACTCTACTTCATTTAAATAATTATATACTGCCTGTTTCGTTCCTTGTGCATTTTTAATGACATAAGAATCCGCAGATGTATCGCTTTCTTCTGATTCATCACTACAACTGATTTCCGAATTTTCTGTGTCATATACATTTTGCAATGATAATGTTAATGGTTTTTTTCTTACTTTTTTTTTTTTTGGATATAACCTTTTCGGTTGCTTCTTTTTGCTTCCTTTCTGTGTTCTTGATTTAATCGTCGCTTGTGTTCCATCTCACTACTGCTTTGTTCCGTATAAAGCTTTTGATTTTCTTCATCAGTTATGTTTTTTGTTACTCGCTTTTCTTTCATTTGTCTTATACTCAATTTTGCAAAAGCTGCAAACAACACCGAAGTATAATGAATTTTCAAACACATAGAGTGGAATAACATTTGCGTTGCCAACATTTTCTCATTAGTTTGAACAAACATATCTAAGCTGTTTTCTGTGTTTACTATAAGAGGGTTCGAGTCATTAATAGCATTAAAAAAGTAGTAGACGTCGTTTGCCTTTTCATTGTTTATATATACAGTACTATTTGTCGTGTTTTTCGCGTTTATGTTACTTATGTCATTCTTTAAATTTTTGTTTACGAGATTTGTTATTTCTTTTTTTCCAAACCCACTGCTTTTCACAATTAACATTTTCATTAAATATAAAAAACTGTTGCTATTTAAACTGATAATCATATTATTATAAAAGTCATTGTCAGTAAAAAAATTATAAGTATCTAATTTTAACCTTTTATAAACATTTATGTTATCAATTATAGCACTTGTATCTGTATTTTTAGGATCTGTTTTTATATTCACAAATAAGCAATTGAGTTCGGTTTCTTCATCGTTTTGATCCTCTTCTATATCCATTTCATCTTCTTCCTCCTCTTCTTCTTCTTCTTCTTCTTCTTCTTCTTCCCCTTCTTGTATCTCTACTTCTTCATCTTTTTCTTTTCCTTTTTCACCTTCTCGTATTTCTCCTTCTTCTGTTTCCTTGTCATCTTCTCTTTCCATTCTGTCCTCACTATCTTCTCCCTGTTCTTCCCCTTCCTCATGTTCTCCTGTTGTGCCTCTTTCTTTATCTTTACTAATTTTCCGTTTTTCATATGCGGCTCTTGCAACTGTTACGGAATCGTTTTCATTTCCATTCCAAGTCTCACTTTTGATATTCTCTTTTTCTACACTATTTGAATTTTCCATCTTGTTCACCTCTGCATTTCCTTGCACCCTATTACGTTCCATTTGTTGCTCTCGTTTCTTCTTCCTCCTTTTTCGATCTTCTTCGTTTTTTTCCACATTTCCTCCTCGAATTTTCGAAGACAGGTTCCCACTGACGTTTGAGTTGTTGCTATTTTTTGAGAAGAATATATTGCTAAAATCGTCAATCCATTTAGATTTGGCATTTTTCTTCACATTTTTTTTAAATAGTAGAAGTGGATGTTTCAGCAATTCGGTCACATGTTTATTGATATTAAATGTTTCCTGAGATATTCCTCTTTTCTCTTTCCAGTTTAGCAATTTCTTTTCATTATTATATTGCAACTTGCTAAGATAAACTGTGGGATAAAAGAAAACGGGAACGAGATCGATTGCGCATAATCTAAATATCGTGGATACATAAAGAAACCAACAATCCCTGAATAAATGATGACATTTTTTTACAAAATAAAAAAACAGATATAAGAGTAATTGTGATTTGTGTGTTAAAGAAAAATTAATATATCGGAACAAATAAAACAACTTGTTAATGTTTGTAAAATCATAATAAGAGGTTAAATTGTTTAAGAACATTTTAAAAATGCACAGACAACTTTCTATAATACTTGTATCATTTGCTCTTTTAAATATTTGAAAAAATATATTCAAAAAATTATTTCGTAAAAGTAATTTCGTCACGTCGAATTTAAAAAAGCATAAATCTTTGTGTTTAAAGTTCCAATATTTATATTTTTCTTCTTTTATTTTTAACAATTTCCAGTATTGATTTTCATTGGTATAGGAACTTTCAGTATTGGCGTAAATTTTAATTTCTTCGTGTAAAATACAGTTATATATATTTTCTAAATAAGATGGGTCAAGGCTTTTTCCATTATACAATCCTCTGTTATTTTTAATAAATTCTTCTAGTTTCATTTTATTTTTTACCTGCCCATTGTACAAATCTGTATTTAACATGAGAATAGAAAACGTTAACACATAAATATCATCCCAGTTTTCTAATATTATGTATTTTTTTTTTACCTCCTCTTCCTTCATCTTTTGAATTTTTTTTGAAACAAAATATACTTTGCGATGAATGTTATTTGTTATATCTTTAAAGTCTTTATAGTTTTCGGTTTCGGTTTCTTCATATTCCTTCTCTGCATCAATCTCCATTTCTGCATTGTTTCTTTTATTTTTATTTGTTTCTTTCTCGCTTTCTTTCTCTTTCCCTTTCCCCTTGTTTTTGTCCTTGTCCTTGCTCTTTTGCTTTTCCTTCCCTTGTAATATATTATCTTTGACACAATCTATCTCATCTGTTATTTTTTGTCTTCTACTTCTAGTTCTGGCATAATCCTTTTCTTCATCTTCATTCATTACATCTATTTTCAAATATCTCTTTACGTAATACAAATCTTTTTCCTCCTTGAGCAGTGTTAGTGTTCCATTGGCCTCAAATCTATACACACTATCTACATCTCCATATATAGGCGTGCACAAAAAGAACTGCATACTAAATTGTTCTAATACTCGACTAATAATTTGTCCTTCTCGCATAAGCGTGAAATATCGCAAATATAAACGCAGGGCCGGTAATATAGAAAGATTGCAAAAATCGAATAATCTTGTATAACTTTTTAAAACATTTAAATTTTTTAAACTACAAATATATTCCCCTATAATTTCTTTATTTAGAATTGGATTGAATCGTAAGAATTTTGCTATAGAGAGAAGAAATAATTCATCATCCCTTAAGTTTTTTTTTTCTTTCCCATCTTCTCTTTCGTCCACTGACTTACTCTCTACTACGTTTGAACGCTCTGACTGGCTAACTGAAAAACTTTTGTTCCCTATTTCTGTTTCTTCATATTTTTTTTCATTCACATATTTTTTCTTTTCTTCTTCTTGTGCCTCTTTTTCTTTTCTTTGTGCTTGCGATTCTTCTTCTTTTGTAGCATTTATTTTTCTTTCCTCCTTTTCTGTACATTTTACTTCCTTCGTTTCTTGTTTTTCCTTCTCTTTATTTGGAGTATTTTCTGTTGTTACGGTAGCGGATGTATTTTCTTTTTGAAGCATTTCTTCTTTGAAATTGATCGAAGATTTTGTATTCACCGTTTTCATAACTTCTGCAATACACTGTTTCTGCTCCTTTCCCTTTACTGTTTCTTCAGTTTCTACAAATCCCATTTTGATTAATTCCTCTATTGATTTTCCTTTCAAGTGATTAAAAACTTGGGCTCCTATTTTCAAGACTTCTTTTCTTAATTTTTTTTTTCTCATAATATTTTTCTTATGCTTAATATATTGGATCTTTATATGTTCTTTTAAATCTTCGAACAGAAACAGAGGATATAATTGCGCATGTTTTTTGTCATTGATGGCAGATGAAAATCGCAATGTGTATTCTTTATCAGCACTATTTTTTGATATGTCCGATAGTTTTTCTAAATGATCCATTAGTTCTTTTCTGTTATTCATGATTTCTCCTCCTGCATCTGTTCCTTTGTTTCCATGAGTTTTGTTTTTTTTCTTCGTATTACTTTTTTCTCTCTGGTGTTTTCTTTCTTTTATATTTTTTTTTTTAGGGGGGCTTTCTTCTTCAGACGTATTTCTATTCATGACATTCCCTGTGTGTTTATTTCGCCGTCTATATATAAGAGGATCATCTTTTTGCATATAACTGCTGTTTTCGTTAAATGAGAAGGGTGGACAGGTTTCTTTTTTCATATCATTTTTAATTTCGCTAATAAAATCTTCATTCATTACGTTTGAAAGGCTTTCTACATATTTCGGCTCTCTTATTTTGTTTCCTTTGTTCGTATGAATAAAAATACAGTTCTTTCCACTTTTCTTTCGACACATAGAGGGGGTTAAAATAATTACAATGTTTTTAACCATTCGAAAAATTACCTCGTTTACTATACTGGTGTTCTGATAAAAGTTCATACAAATGCTTAACACCGTTTTGAAAAAATTTTCTAGTAAATCTGAAGCATGTATATTAGCATCATACGTGTAAAATGTTTCAAAAAGGATTTGTTCATTGCAGAAATGGGAAATTGAGAGTAGAGTTGTTTCCGTTATATTTTTTGATACGTTCTGTTTTAGTAAATTTAGAAGCAGGTTGATAAACACTTCGTTGTAAATGAAATAGTGTTGTTTATACAAAATGAAAATATTTATGTATGCTCTCATTGATTTGCTAATTAGCATATAAGAGGGAGAATTTAAGTGAACGAAGAGACATCGAATTATGTTAACCATTTCCCGTAAATTATATTTCGTCATTCTGTACCCACATACTTCTAACGTCATGTTCAATAAACGATAGGCCAACATATTTACAGTTTCGACATTTTCCAATGACATTTCATTTTCCAAAAGACCCAGATAAATATTTTTATACTCACGTTTATTAATACAATCCAAAATAAAGTTATCGCCACTACTCACGTTTGTATTAACTGGGTTATTAGGATTGCCGACAGGAGTAGTATTGGAGTTACCTAACGTCGACTGATTATTTAACAAAATGAGAATGATCATTAACAAATCGTTTAGAAAATCGAAGTTTTCATTTTTCGTCAAATAATCTATTACTATGTAAAAAATATGCATCAGTACGGATTCACAGTTATTTTTTAACAACATGCTATATTTATTATTTTTATAGATTTTAATAATATGGCATATTATTTTAATAATATTTTTTTTATCTACGGTTTTAACATTATTATATAAAATACTCTTAAAAATCATAATACAGTGATACAGATATATTTCTTCGTGGCTAATATTTGTACAATTATAAGGAGCATTTAATAAAGTTTCGACAGTAACATTAATTATATCATTTCCCTTATTTATTATTATGTTATTTTTTTCTTCGTTTTTTAGATTTTTTTTGTGTAGCTTAGCATTTCTGTTAAAAAAAAGGTATGATTTTTTTTTAGAGAGTTTTTCACTTATTTTAGATCCACTTTTAACAGTAGATCCGGTATCATAATATTTTTCATTTGTGAAACTTGGCATATTGTTGTAATTCATTATATTTTTTCCTTTTTTATTCAAAAGATATGTTTCTTCCGAATTGAAAGTAGATTCGATTTTCCCGGCACTCGATGACCCTTGTTCTTCCCCCGTATAAACAGACATATAAGATATTTGCTTCATTTTTAAGGGTTCTGCGGTTGATTCCTCTTTTCCGTTTTCATCTTGATCGTGATATTTCAGAATATGATCAAGAGACTGTAACGCGATTAATTTAATTTTATAAAAGATGGTGTTATTTCTTATTATGTTTAAAAATGGAGCAATATGATAAATGTCTAGTTTAAAACCTTCGTTGAAATTTTTTTTTACCGTTCGTATGTTTTTTTTGTCATCGCCTAAATTATTTATACTGTTATAAAGAATGAATAAGGCGTCCGTAATACTAGAATCAACATTTTTATTATATTCAAATTTTTTAATATTTGTTAACACATTTACAATTTCATTTTTTATAATGGTCAAAATAGTTAACTGTGTCGGTTCCTCCACAAAATTCTTATTGCTGCTATTTGAATAACTAGTATCCATACCTGTTTCACAAATGTCCCCATTTTCTGCATTTTGAGCATTTTCTTTTGAAACATTTCGAACTGTTTTATTCATTTCTTTAACTATTGCATCATTATTAGACTTTCCATGTCGTTCATTTTGTATTCTTTTATTTTCAACATTTGGCATTTTTTCTATTTTCACTTGGCTTTGTTTCTTTCGAATATAAAACTAAGTAGTAGCACTGATAACTGCTATTTCGACAATTATTATTTTGTTCATTCGTTTCCATTATACATCATAAAAAATTTTGTTATTCTTTAAGAATGTAGCAGTAAATAGTAAAAAATGCTTACAAATTAGAATGTATTAAAATGGGTATTAAAATTGGTTATTAAATTGGATATTAAATTAGATATTAAATTGGTATTAAATTGGTACTAAATTGGTATTAAATTGGTATTAAATTAAGTATTAAAAAGGGTAATGAAAAGAAAAAAAACAAAAAAAAATACAGAGGAAATAGTAGTAACAAATGTTCTCTTTTTTATTCCTTCTTTTGTCAATTTTTTTCTGTCTTTTTTTTGGGGTTCTTTTGATTATTTTTTTCTGATATCTCCTCTTCAATACAACTAAACTAGGCTAATACCATACACGTCGTATTTTTGCATCACTTGATAATGTCTGCACATTTTAATTGTCAGATGATAGGTTTTTCATTTTGTAAAAACACTCCGCTGTAAAGGGCTATATTGAAGTGTCATAAATAAATACATAAACGTAAAATATACACATAAGATTCACTCTATTAATCAAGAACGTAACTGCTATTTAAAAAAAAACAATTAAAAACTGTCGAAAAGTATTCACCAATACACTTACATGCGTTTTTATGTGTGTTCATCTATATAAAAACATAAAATGGAAATAAAGAACAAAAAAAAATATGTTTTCTTTTCTTAAAAAACAAAAAAGATTTATATGTTCATCTTGCGATTTTGCAACCTTAAACAATAAATAAGAACGGAGCTAGAAAATGGTACAAAGGAAAACGAAAAAAAAAAAAACTTAAAAAAATCAGCATATATAAAAATAATGAACTTTTAAAAATAGAAAAATCCAGATTTTTTGTTAATAATAATTTTTTATTAGTGAAGAATTAAAAAAAATAAAGAGTATAATTTCTTTCTACTAATTAATGAAATTAGCTATATAGACAAGCTATTT
>LSRZ01000053.1:26223-45272 GCA_001625125.1 Haemoproteus tartakovskyi | reverse complement strand
GGGAAAAGGGAAAAAGAAAAGAAAAAAAGAAAAAGAAAAGGGAAAGGAAAAGGAAATGGAAAAGGAAAAGATACAGAAAAAGAGAAGAAAAACAAAAAAAGAAATGGGAAAAGTACACTAAAATATTACACAACAAAGGAAAATAGAGGTATTAATTTTTCTTTGATTAAAAGGAACACAAAAATTTAATTTCACAAAGATGTGATCATGCAGATAAAAAATTATAATTTTTATAATTATTGTTGTAAAACTTAAAAAAAAATTTACTTCATTTTTTTATTTAAAAATTGTGTCTATATAACTCTATACTTATTATAGTATATTATATGTGTATACTTAGTTAAAATAAAATACAGTTATCAAATTGTTATGGTAATTACCATCTTTGAAAAATGTTTTAATTCGTTAGTTTTGTCTAATTGGTTTAGTTTTTTCTAATTGGTTTAGTTTTGTCTAATTGGTTTAGTATTGTCTTTTTTTATCTTGTTCCATCCTGTACATTTTGTCTAGCTCAGTTTAGCTCAGTACAATTCAACTCAATCCAATTCAGCTCAATCCGGTCGAATTCAATACAATTTAATTTAGTTGGGGTTAGTTTAGTTTAGTTTAGTTTAGTTTATTCCAGTACATTACAATACAGTATAGTCCAATTCAATTCTAATTATCTGACATTTTTTTATTTCTTTTGTTTCATTATTAATGATGTTAGGTCAATAATGGACTTGCTTTAAATAAATAAAAATAAAAAAAACCTTTAATATTTATGAAAAATATCAAAAGAAAAACAATAAAACTTGAAGGAACTAGGCACATTTAATCAAAAATATTCAACAATAATCAACAATAATCAAAAAGAATCAACAATAATCAACAATAATCAAAAAGAATCAAAAAAAATCAAAAAGAATCATAAATGATATAAAATAATTTGTTCTTTTCTTTTTAGTCCTCAAAGAAATGTAGGCTTTAGAAAACGAAAAAAAAGTGGTGTCTAAAAAATATATTTCTTTATAAAACGCTCATTTTATTTACACCTTTTGTGTAATAAATATATATATAATATATGTTTCATCAAAAAGAGATCAGCAAAATGTGGAATTCTACATAAATCATTACTTTTATAAAAAATCCAATCAGTAAATCATCATAATAAAAAAAAAAGGATCTTGATAATCCTTTTTTTTAAATTGCTTTTAAATGAATCATTTTACAATTTTATGTAATATTCTGAGTGTTCTTATTTTTTTTAATCACTTTTAATCTCTCTCCAGTTAAAAATAAAAAAAATATTTCATTTTGAATTTGAATCTTTTTATATATTTTTATAATATTTTTTAAATATGTTTATAAATTTTTTTTTTTTTTTTTTATTTATAATTTTTCAACATCTTTGACACACACATTATATTCTTTTCATTTACAAAATTTAAACTTTTTAAAAATGAAATTTTAAAACTGTTTAAATATCTGATTTGTTATACTTTAATAAAAAAAATTGAAATACACTCTTTGTGTGCCCAATAGAGTTTGTTTAAATATCAAACATCTAATATATTTAGTAGTTGTCTTTGACACCATTCACAGTTTCCTCTCATTCTATTTTTTTTACCTTTTTATATTTTGTTACATTTTCTTTTGCTTTTCTCTCCGCATCTGTTTGTTTCCTTTATTTCTATTTTTGTTTGTGATTTGTTTTGTTCTTTAAATTTGCTCCTACTATCCGCCTTCTTCTATACTATTTCTTCTTTTTTCGTTCTCTTTTCTCATTTCTTTTTTGTTCTTTTCTTCGTTCTTTTTTTTTTTTTTTTTTTCTGTTTCCCCGTTTCTGTTCTTTAGTCGATCTCTTTATTTTGTTTTGTTTTGATTTGCCTTACTTTACCTTGTTTTATTGTTTTACGTTCGTTTGTTTTTTTCTTTTGATTTTTCTTTTGCAAACGCTTTATATTATTTTTAATTTTTTACTTTTTAATTTTTTTTTTTTATATTGTACTGTTTTGTTTTGTTTTTTTCTTGTTCTCCTTTTCTGCCTGACCAAAATGACTAGACAAACGGATATACAATCTCAATTTATAAAGACCAAAATGTGTTCTCTGTTTCTACAGAACAAATGTTTAAATCGGGACAACTGTCGGTATGCTCACAGCAAAGAAGAGTTGAAACCACTTCCAGATTTGGCAAATACAAAGCTCTGTAAAAGTGTGAAAAAAAATGTTATCTGTACTGATCCGAATTGTAAATATGCCCATCATGTAGAACAGTTACAACCAAGTACGGATTTGTCTACTTATAAAATAACGATATGTCATTACTGGAAAAAAAATAAGTGTATGAATCAAGATAAGTGTCGATTTGCTCATGGTACAAAAGAAATTCGATCTTTCCAGGCAAAAAGAAATGCGGCAAAAGAAGAATGGGTAGATAATAAAGAAAAGAAAAATTTAAGTGATAAGAAGAAAATAAAAGATTACATTTTAAGACGACAGCTTAAAAATGGAAATGACTTTAAATATAACAAAAATAAATTATGTGACACCGAATCAAACGAAATAACCCGAGAATCTACTAACGCAGGAATTTTTCCAAAAGAGTCTTCATTTTTTCAAAATGTTGATGATAACAATAGTAGTAGTAATAATAATTCTTGTATAAATAAATTAACAAATGTAAATAAGCAAATTTCTAAAGATATTAAACAATTAATTACCAGTTTTGATTTTCTTTTTAAAAATTCTTTTACTTCCCCCCAGTTAGAAACATCATTTGATACATACAACACCTTATTAGAAGAAAATGATCTTTTAAACGATACTTTAAAGGATCCTTCAAATGATCCTTCAATTGATTTTTCAAATGATCTTTCAAATGATCTTTCAAGTGATTTTTTAGATGAGCCTTTGGATCATTTTAAATATCATTTGTCTTTTGAAGAAAGCTCTTTGCCAATTACATTTAATAATAGTTTCTCAGAGCAATATAAGCAACCGACATTAAATCGTTTGTCTCACTTAAGAAATGGAATTTCTTCATCGTCAGATATTGTTACTAGTTTGAATAAAAATGTGCTGAATCTTTCTGCAAAAAGTTTATACACAGCGACAAATAATGTTAGAGATAGTAATCTTGATAAAACAATTTCTAATATACATAGAAACTATGAGGACACTGATGCACATAATTTGTACAAGTCCAATTATTTTAGTAATTATTTGTCTATGGAATTGAATCCACCAACACATTTACAACAACTTTCACAACCACAACTATCACAATCACAACTGTCACAATCACAACTATCACAATCTCATTCACTTTCTCAATCTCAACTATCACAATCACAATTATCACAACCACAATTATCACAATCACAATTATCACAACCACAAATACAAATGCAGAATAGTGATGATATCCCTGTTTCGTCTTTTAATTTATATGATAATTTTTTTGTGGACTGTTTGAAAGAATTAGATTTAAGTAATATTGAGAATTCGATGAATGATTTATATTTTGAAGAAAATAAACACATAAACAGTATTCCCAATACAAAAGGAAATGGAGAAGAAATAAATTTTCATGAGTATCCTTTTTTACGAAGTTTTAGAAATGAATACATAAGTTCTAATCAGTAGTACTAACCGTACTAACAATAGCAGCAGCAGAAGTAATAGAAGCATTAGTAGCAAACAGTATTAACAGTAATAATAGTATTAATATAAATACTAGTATAAATAACATTATGAATATAATTAATTAAAGTTTTTTGAATCTCACAATTACAATCTTTAAATGATATGTCTACATATTGTACTATCCTTTTATCAATGAAGAAAGCAGTTCATTTTACTGAACTTAATGGAACCTATAAAACAGAAAATTTTTAAAATACAAGACCAATGCTAGCAGCTGTTAATTTCAAAAATAGATTTAACAAATGAAACAGAACATAATCTATTTAAAATTATTATAGTTTATAAAAAGCTTTAAATATAATAAATTATCATTTTCATTTTTCTAAAATTATTTAAAAGATACGCATAACTCCTTAAAACATACATGCAAACACATTTACAAATATGTATACACACAACACACATAAAAAAAAATAATTTATATATCTATGCATATAAACAGACATGTTTTTATGTTCCCATTGTTTACACATTGCTTTTTATATTTTATCTAACGATTAGGTGTAAAGAAATTATATGTGTTCACATAAAGTGAACTATTTGTGCAGATTTATTTTATATTTATTATTCCCCCCCAAAAAAAAAAAACATAATTTTATTTGTCATTTATAAATCAATAAATTTTATAAAAATGAATTTAAATGTATTTATATCTGAATATATTCCCTCCTCATCTATATGGAAATATATATATTTTTTTAGGGGTGATTTTTTTTTCTTTATTTTTTATTTTATACAGAAGAAGAATTAAGCTCTTTATATAAAAAGGTAAAGAGACACAAGAGAAAAAAAAATATATATAATAATATTCCTTTTATCTTTTACAGTGAATGTGAATTATTTGTTCATTTCAGTTGTATATACGTGATTTGTGTTTCTTTTTCAATTATCTGTCCTGTTTTCAATTTTTTTTAAATATACACGTATCAGTTTATTTTTTTTATACATGAATACATTAGCATTTTTATATAAATAGTCGCATATATACATGCATTTATATAGAACCAGCTTGTTTTCATGTTTATTCCATTTTATATACTTTTCTGAGCCTTTTGATTATAATCTTTCATGGTACGTACAACAATATAACATCATTAATATATAGGTGTTTGTTATTATATAATACAAATATACATATGCATCTATTAACGAAAATGTTTTTACTTTTTTTTTTTTTTTTACAAATTTTGTTTTCTTTTTTATTTTAAAATCTTGTAAAATATATGTATTTTAAAATTTATAATATATATAGCTTCATTTATTTTATAGTATAAAAAAATGTACGAAATATATATATTTTTTTTATTTGGTGTGCCCGATTGTTATCTGTTCCGTCCTGCAATTTCCAGTGTATGATTATTTTTCAGTTCATGAAAATAAAAAAAAGAAAAAAAGGAAAATGATTCATCTCATTTTCTGTTAAATTTTTTCAAATATTCTGTATTTTTCATTACATTATCGAACATCTATGCATACCATTTCATATATGTTGAATATTTATAACATATTTTTGTACTACTCTTTGAAAAGTATATATACATATATATATATATTATATATATATTTCTGTAAAGGAACGTAAACATATCAACTTTTTTTTTAACTTATTACTAAAAACAGTATCATATTGTATCGCTTTTAATCTCCATATCCTTTATATTTCCATGTGATTTTCTGGCTATTTTCTGTATTGTAATATCATGACAGTAAAAAGAAACAGAAAAACGTAACATTACAACCTGTTCAATGAATTCAAAGCACACTAAAAGAAAAATAAAATTTTGTAGGGGATAGACCTTTTACTTTTCTTTATTCAGAATGTTATGATTTTTTTTAAGATACATTTTTACAAACATAAAGATAAAAAAAGAAACGGTGTTATTATTTTAACAAATGCTATAAGTATCTAATGTAATAAAAACAGATTCAGTAAAATGTATATTTGCCTTGTCTTATATATCTCTTTTATAAAAGCTTTAGCAAAAAAATATCAGAACATTAATAAGGATACACGAAAAATGTAGCTAAAAAATTTCCATTCTATAACTGCTAAACACCGAAAACATCTTATTATATAACACATGTCTCAATATACATCTTTTGTAGTAGAGGACAAATTCATTTTATGTTATGATTTTCCGATTTTAAGGTTTTTTCATTTTATGGTTTTTCGATTTTCTTATTTTCAGTTTTTCCTATTTTCATGAATTTTTTTTTAGCAGGAAACAGAAAAATATACATGTAACTGTTAACAAATATAAAACACATTTATAACTTTTCTTTTATCAGAAGAATCTAAAAAACAGAATTGTTCTGTAGAAAACAAAAACATTTAAAAAAATAAATAAATAATGTAGATAGAACAAATTTCAATGTAATTGGGATTGATCATTAAAATTGTATTCTCTGAAATACACGCATCAACGAATAAATAATCAAATAAATACATACATTTGTAAAATAGGTGAAACTGTTTAAACAAAAATATATATAATATATATATATATATATATGCATACATTTTACTCTCTCTCCGTTCTCTCTCTATTTATATATCATTAACTGACCCATTTAACAACATTTGTAAAAATCTAAAAACAGCTGGAAAACAGCTGCACATAAAACAATCGGAATACGCATACAATCCCTCTATAACGGAACAAACATATTCCCAAAGGAAAATCTGTGTATGCTAAAAGGGTACATATGAAAATGTTTGAATATACATGGACTTTATTCTTTGTCTTATTTTTCGAGTAGATTCGATATTTCTGTAGTCTCTAGCAAACCCCATTTTCTACGACCACATTAAGAACCTGCCCGCCCACTTTTCTATTCTTTTTTGTTTGCATTTGTTTATTTATTCATTGTTGTGTTCTAGAATTTTCGAAAAGTAAAACTTACAAAATTAAAGTACTCAAGAATCTAAAAACAGCATAAATTATATAAAATATAAAAGATAAGAATAGAGGAGAGAAAAAAAAAAAAAAAAAAACTAGAAAAGGAAAGGAAAGGGGATATGGCGACTGCAAATAAGTCTGAAGAGAGATAAAAATGTGTATACGAAAAAAAAAGAAGTTGAGAAGGAAGGAAAAAAAAAAAAAAACACACACACAAACAAACAAATAAATGCAAAAGAAAAAAACCCAAAAAACTAAAAAAACAAAAAGAAAAAAAAAAAATCGAAAAGCGCACGAATAACGATATTCATAATAAAAAAGTGTAAATCTTGGCGCAAGAATTTTTCGAAAAGTATGAATAAAAAAAGAAAAACAGCAGAAGTTATAGATGGTAAGGAAAATAAATAAAAAAAAGAAAAAATAAAAAAGTATTGGCGGAAATCGTCTTTATATGCATACTTACATAAAAAAATCGTTATCTGCATAATTATGTAAGTATACAATTCACAAAATACGCAATACACATTTGTTTGTTTCTAAAAAATATAAAAACAGATACATATGCTAAAAAAAACTCCCTCCATCTACTCATTTGCTTCGCATAATAATAAAACACACATAAAAAATCTGCAAAAGAATTTCCTATAATTAGGTGAACCTTTTACACATACTTCATGTCTAATTATACATTTTAATATAATACATATAACTATTTATATGCATTTATTTACAAAAATATATTTTCTTTGAAATGTGGCACAAACATAAGCACATTCATATATGTTTTTGTTTGCTCGTTCATGTATATGCTTTTCAGCGCATAAGTTTGTTCGTTTCTGTGCGTTCTTCATTTTGTTTGTCTGTTTGTTTGCTTGTTTGTATGTGTGTGTGTCCATTTGTTTGCGTGTAAGCTTGTTTATTTGTTTGTTTATTTGTTTGTTTGTTTGTTTGTTTGTTTGGTTGGTTGGTTGGTTGGTTGATGGTTGTGTGTTTGTATGTTTGTTGTGTGTTGATCTGTTTGTTGACTGATTGGCCTGTCGGTCAATTAATCAGTCAATTGATTAATCGGTCGATTTGATAACTAGTTAATTAACTAATTCGTCGGTTATATTTCGTTTAATTATTGAATTGTACATCGGCTTGTTTATTTTTTGTTTGATGTATGCTGTGCGTTAGTCTTGTTATGTGCCTGCTTGTTTATTTTCTGTTTCAAGTGTGTTGTGTGCTTGTCTATATGCCTACATAATAGCTCATTTGTCTGTTTGTTGTTCGTTTATTTCTGTCCATTGTATGTTTGCATTCTTTTTTTTTTTTTTTTTTAAGAATTTGACTATTTCATCATTTGCGTTTTACCCCGTAAGGTTAACACGTATCTTATATTTAAGCTTCTACATCCCCTTCTTCCTCTTCGAATTCTCCCTCTTCTTCAGCGCTGGCGTCCTGATATTGTTGGTATTCGGAAACAAGATCGTTCATATTCGATTCCGCTTCCGTGAATTCCATTTCATCCATACCCTCTCCTGTATACCAATGTAAAAATGCCTTTCTTCTAAACATAGCTGTAAACTGATCGGACACTCTTTTAAACATTTCTTGTATGGCTGTTGAGTTTCCGACAAAAGTGACTGCCATTTTTAATCCCTTTGGAGGAATATCACAAACACTTGATTTGGTATTGTGAGGAATCCATTCGACGAAATAAGAAGAGTTTTTATTTTGCACATTCAACATTTGTTCGTCTACTTCTTTGGTGGACATTCTTCCTCTAAACATGGCACAAGCAGTTAAATATCTACCATGTCTTGGATCACTAGCACACATCATATTTTTCGCATCAAACATTTGCTGAGTAAGTTCTGGCACTGTTAATGCTCTGTACTGTTGACTTCCTCTACTGGTCAAAGGAGCAAAACCAATCATAAAGAAATGAAGTCTCGGGAAAGGAATGAGGTTTACAGCTAATTTTCTTAAGTCACTGTTTAACTGTCCTGGAAATCTTAAAGAACATGTAACACCCGACATAGCTGCAGAAACTAAATGGTTCAAATCTCCATATGTTGGTGTTGTCAATTTTAAGGTTCTGAAACAAATATCATATAAGGCTTCATTATCAATAACTTGTACCTCATCGGCATTTTCTACTAACTGATGTACAGACAATGTCGCATTGTATGGTTCAACAACTGTATCCGAAACTTTAGGAGAAGGAAAAACAGAAAACGTTTCCATAATACGGTCTGGATATTCTTCTCGAATTTTACTAATCAACAAAGTTCCCATACCACTTCCAGTTCCTCCTCCTAAAGAATGAGTGATCTGAAATCCTTGTAAACAATCACAACCTTCTGCCTCTTTTCTTACTACATCTAAAACAGAATCTATCAATTCGGCACCCTCAGTGTAATGTCCTTTAGCCCAATTGTTTCCTGCTCCAGTTTGTCCAAATACAAAGTTATCAGGTCTGAATAATTGTCCAAAAGGTCCAGCTCGAACACTATCCATAGTTCCTGGTTCCAAGTCCATCAGAATTGCTCGGGGCACATATCTTCCTCCTGTCGCTTCATTGTAAAACACATCTACTCTTTCTAACTGCAAGTCACTATCTCCTCGATAAGTACCACTCTAAAAAAAATAAAAAAAAAAGAAACAAAAATAAACAGTTAGTAATGGAAACAAAGAACAAAAAAATAAAAGTAAAACATAGGAATAATCAAAACAGTTTTGTCTCATTCTTGAGAAAACGTAAAAAGAAAAATACATATTCATTATATACGCTCCTATTCAAATGTAACAAAAAGAATTAAAGAAAGAGAAACAAAACATTCTCATTCCTCTTTTTATGTATAAAAACAAACTCATTAATATACTGTACGAACAAATAAAACCAAAGTAATTATAAAAAGAAACTATCTATTGGAACTACTATTTTTTCGATCTATAGTTTTTGTTTCAGAAACACACTTAAGTGAAACTTAAACAAATTCTAATAAATAAATGAATAAATATGTATATTGTATAATGCAGATGTATAACTACAAGTGGAATGTATAACACACATCAAAACGGACAACCATTTACAGTAATAAGCATCACAGAATGATTTGGTTTTCATTCATGTGACACCAAATCAAGAGTTGTAAAAAAGAAAGAGACAAAGTTCCTGTATTCACAAAAAAAGAGAATTGTTATTGCTTACCGGGTCTATTCCATGTTCATCTGATATAACTTCCCAAAATTTTGCACCAATTTGATTACCACACTGACCAGCTTGAACGTGAACAATCTCTCTCATTTTTTTTCAATAGGATAAAAGAAAAACTGTAACAAATAATTATTCTTATATACAAGAATTTAATCGGTCTATATAGTGATTCGTATATTAATAAATATATTTATCGGTATTATAAAAATTAAAAAATAAGAAATAAAATTTTCTAAAAAAACACATAAAAATGCAAAGGAAAAAATAATTGAAGAAATTGTGTAAAATAAAGCAATGGGAATAAAGGGGCAAAAGAATAAAAAAAAAAAAAAAAAAAAAAAATGAAACTGGATAAAAGATAACAAACAGAAATAAAAAAAAAGGAAAAAAAAGAAACGGAAAAAAAGGAAAGAAAAGAAAAGAAAAGAATAAAAAGGAAACGGAAAAAAAAAAGTACAGAACAGATCATAAAACAAAAAAGAACAAAATCAGAACAAAAAGGGGAAAAAGAATAAAAACAGAACAAAAAAAAAAAAATTAGTTTACTTACCAAACTGTAAATATATATAACTTAAGTATCATACAATTATTATATATAAACATATATGAATGTGTATGTACATTTATATATATTTACAAACATATAAGTAAACACTTGGTTTTTTTTTTTTTTTCTGAGATGTTATTAAACGGAATATGGTGCGTAATAGCTGTGTTTATGAATTCAATATGCAGAATTTATAATAATGAAAAACAGATGAAATGTTGTTTGGTTCTAATAAGTCACAAGAAAAAAAACAGAAAGAAATAAAATACTTTAATTGTGTATGTTCATAAACACATAAATATATACATATAAATATATATATATTGTATGGATTATGTGAACAAATGCTATAATAGGCACACGGATATTGGTTGTTTTGAGGTATAATAATGAAATCATATGAGCGCAAACGTATGCAGAACGTCAAAGTCCATAAAACGTTTGTATTTACAATGCAGAAAGTAAAAAAAACAATTTAAGAAAGGACGGCTGCTTATTGGTTTGTTTGTCTGTTTGTCTGTCTGTTTGTCTGTCTGCTTCTCTGTAAGTTTAGTGCTTGTGTATATTATAAACTACATAAAAATATTAAGTAAAGAACTATATTTCATTTCAATGTATATTATTCAAGAAGCACAAATGAAATAAAAAGCTTATTTTACTTTACAAGAATATGAACTAAAACTAGGATAATGGAAATATACTTTTTATACACAAAGAAAGTACTTAAATAGTATATTGCTGTACAATAGATCAAAAAAGAAAAACAAAATTATACAAAGAAAAATATTATTTACACTTTAGAAATTTCATCTTTTTTTTTTTTTCATCTTTTATTATATTATTTAATCAAATATCTTTTTCTTTCTTCTAATTCATCATATAATTCTTTTCAGTTTTTTTTTTTTTTTTTTTCTATCTTCCATTTATCATTTTTAGTGTGTGCTTGTTATTCTTTTTTTTTTTTTTTTTTATTCGCTGGTGTGTTAGTTCCAATTTTCTCACCTAAATTAAATTCTGCATTAGGTTTCTTTTTTTTTTTTTTTTTTTTAATAGCTTTTTTTCTATTGTGTAATCAACTATCTTTTTCTTTTTTCCAATTGATGTAATTCTTCTAGTTTTTTTTTTTTTCTCGTCTTCCGTTTATTATTTTTGGTGTGTGCTTGCTATGTTTTTTTTTTCTACGAACTACTTGTACATGCTAGCGCATCCTTGGAACAAAAAGACGAACGGTTACTTGTGAGAATATATGATATTTTTTTTGTTTCTATATACTTTTATATGTACAAATGAATAAGTTTAAATAATCTTTAACATGTAGTGTGAAATTAGGCTCGTAGAAAAAGAAAGGCTACTAGCACAATTTGTAAACATGATTTTTTTTTTTTTTTTATGCAGTATTATTATTATTTTTTTTAAAGGTTTATGGTCATGTTAAAGTAGAAGAAATGAAAAAAAAAAAAAAATGCATAATAAATATCCCCTAGCTAGTATCAACTCATCCTTAAAATAGTTTTTCTTGTCTAATTAGAAAATTCTACGTGAAATGTTATAACATAAGTGAGAACATATATAATATATCATACATAACAGTGAAAAACTCACCGCGTCTTATATAATTGGTAAAAAGTGCATCGAAAAAAGGGTAATATTAGCACCCCATTAAGCATATTATGATTTATTATGTGTGTATGCCTGAGTGTAATTTCTACATTTCTGTGCTAGAGTCATAAAAAGCACTTCTTTTTGTCTAGTGTACAATCTGCTAAGGAGCACAGCTACTTACACTTTTAAGATCATATATAAAAGACTCAGTTCTAATGAGCAATCAACTTGGTTAGCTGTGCAAAAAAGATGCAATATGTTGATCCAGTAAAATGTTCATAATATATACCTTTTTTATTGCGAAGGGGCTAAACAAGTGTAGAAGGAATTAAAGAAAGTAAAGAAATTCAAAAGATATGAACACAGAAATTAAGTTCTATTTATCAATATAGATGATTTTTAAAATACTGTAGAACATTCGAAATACTATTATGCCACTTTGATATAAAATATCTCATAAAAAATGCAAAAAAAAAAAAAAAAAAAAGAACAACATAGAAAAATGCTGCAATGCAAAAAAGTCTAGATAAAATTTACATTAATAATATTGTGCTCTTAGTTTGTATTTTGTATGAATTCACTTCAGTTTTATATAAACACGTCATATTCTTATATTTTTGAAGGTTTTCATATATATAAACATATGTCATATAATATTAATATTTTTCCCGTTTCTTATACATTAAGAAAATTCTTTTCTTCTGAAAATTTAATTTAGGAATGCACATTTTTGTTAATTCAAATGGGCTTGTTACAACTCCCTCTCAATTTTAGGGACAACTTCATATGTGTTGAATGGTAGCTATTATTTGTTTGTAAGATTATCTGCTTATAATTCATATGATTGTAGCATTGGTTTCAACTACATAAATGTATAACAATTATGATAAGAAACTGTTTATTCCAAGCATCTGTGCAGGTACCTGTTTTGTTTGTCTACAAATGAGAGGAACAACATAAGTGAAATAAAATGACTGTATAAGAAAAATCAAGGGAAAATAAAAGGTGTTCAGTTAAGCAATGTATTTTAACTATCTTTTTACATATCTTTTCTTATGCGACACGCAATGTATCAGTAGAAAATAATGACATTCTTTTATGTTTCAGCTTTGCACAACACCACTAAATGTTTCAGTAAAAAATAATGATATTCTTTTATGTTTCACCTCTGTACATTTTGTGAACATATAAAAAACTAAAAAACAATGAAATGGTATTTTTTTTGTAAATGGAAATAGAGTATCTTACAAAAATAAAAACTGTTTTTACATGAATGAACACGCGCTAGGAAAGTCATTTCGTAACAACAATCAACAAAATTAGCTTCTCTTCTTTTGATGTTTTGCTTGAAAAAAAAAAAAAAAAATATATATTTCACCGATACCAATATGAACAAACAAAATAAGTAGTTTTTATGAAAACGATCAGCAATGTATATTAGTAAAAATTATTCATCCACTGCCTGTGTGTGCCATGTTTTTTTTTTCCTTTTTGCTTCATTTACAATATCATGAAGAAAATAGTATTTGCCTTTTTTTCCTTTTTACTTTCTGTTAATAATACAATTCGATTCACAGAAATCACATCTTTCTGATTTTTTAAAAAACAATATGCCTCAAAAAGTAATGTGGAAATGAAAGATGCGAAGAAGAAAAGATATAAGTCGGTTGCCTTCTTTTCTTCTATTCTCTCTTATTGTATATTTCTACATCATTTCAATTATATAAAATTTTCCACTATTTTTTCATTAGGCTACTCCCAAATCCTATTAACACAAAAATCGGAATTTTACAAAGTAGAAAGCGTTCTTTCATTTATTCTACTTGTCTTTTATGCAACGATAAAACACTAAAAGGTTATAACATAGTCACAGATGTTATGTACACCTTTATGTATACATAAATAATGGTATAGTTGTCTTTTCTTAAAAATGAAAGAAACAAAAACCCCAAAAAAACACATATAAAAGATATGTAAAATAAAAATTCATAATTTAAAAAACAAACATGTATTTTATCCAAAAAAGAATAAAGAAAAAATTAAACGTTTTTAAAAAAAATTGTAAACATGTAAAAACACCTAAACATAATTCAAAATTTTCTATAAAAATGGAAGGACCAGACACATAATACATGTCACCTAAAAGTTTCTCATCATTTATGAAAAGCATAAACATAATTCAAAATTTTCTATACAAAATGGAAGAACCAGACATATAATACATGTCACCTAGAAGTTTCTCATCATTTATGAAAAGAATATGTTCATATATTTGACTCTTGTGCAAAAGAGTGTATAATGTGTTTACAAAGTATTATGTGATTACAAAATATCCTATGTTTACAAAATATCTTATGTTTACAAAATATCCTATGTTTACAAAATATCCTATGTTTACAAAGCATTATATGTTTACAAAATATCCTGTGTTTACAAAGTGTCCCCCATTTACATAATATCCTCTGTTTACAAAGTGTCGTCTGCTTATCAATAAAAAAAAGAAAATATATTATCCTTTTGTCGAATTTTGTTAATATATTCTCCTATTTCTGTTGCTAATGCAGCAAACTCATCGAATTAGGACTTATAAAAATTCTTCTCTTATGAAATACTTTTCACCACGCACAACAATAAATGAATGTATTTCTAAATGCAGAAATGTATTACTTGAAATATAATATTTTTTTTCAGTAGTACCTACAACTCCAAGATAAATGTTTCACTTTCTCTTTTGTTTTTTAATAAACTTTTTGCTGGGTACATTTCCTTGGAATGATCCCACATTTCTTTTAAATTGAAATTCATTTTTATTTTTACTTTTGTTGTCACCAGGAACTTCTTTTTCATCTTCGTTTTCATTAAAAATATTCGGTGTCAAGTTTGAAGGATTTGGATTATACTTTTGTTGTGTATTTTCATTTCCATTATTTGATCGTGATAATACATTATAACTATTGTTGGATAAAAATTTCACTCTCTTTTCCATGTATTCTTTACAAATAATTCCTATAGTTGGTTCCTTGTCATTCCGAAAAGCATCGACACGAGCACATAAAGACAATTTGGAAGCTAAGGACCTACTTACCTTCCCTTTTATTTTTGGAATACACTGACCTACTAATGTTGCATGATATATTAATCCATATTTTGGTGTAGGAGACTTTGTTTTCAATGCTCGAAACAAAGCCCTTTCGGAACCTAACACCTGTAAAGTAGAACTAGGAAATTTTGCTAAATTCATTAAGGTGCCAGCTCTTGCAATTAATTTCGCACCTATGGATTCTCCAACTAAATACGATAAATTCGGTGCCAATTTGATCATTCGATTTCGTATATAACAATGTAACGAATCCCGATATTCTATTAATTGTATCATCCGTTGTGCTAAATCATTAATACATATTATATCCACATCTGTTACTTCAGTTCCTATAGATATTTCTGCTAATTGTTTTATTTCTTTTTCCATTTCTTCTGTTACTATTTCTAACAAATTTACATTTTTTGTATTTGTTCTCATTCCAATTTTCAAAATACATTCGCAATACGCTTTGTTATCTCCCACTATTTTTGCTAATTCCGGAAAATGCCAACCATACCACTCTTTCAATTTCATGATACACACATTTATTTCTTTATCTAAGTCTTCTAATAACCCAACGGATTGTACAATCATAATGTCTACTTTATCTTTACTAAATTTTAATTTAAATCGATTTAACGAATGGGATAAACTTAACTGCATTGTTTTCAATTCAGCTCCACAGGTCCCTATTAACAACTCATATATATTACTTTTAATACCTCTTATTATCTCCTGAGTTGCTTCGGTGTATGCCACCTTTATGTTGAACTTTTTACTTATAATTCCTCCTAATGCTTTATCACTTACTGCTAATTTGTCATTTACTTTCGCCTTTACTATATTTTTTTTTAAAAATTTCTTTAATTCTTTTCCCATTTTGGACTTCATTAAACGCTTTGTGTCGGACACGGCTTTTTTTATTTCTTTAAATTTCTTGAAACTGTGAAGTGACACATGTTTTTTTGCTTCTTGCGCATTTCCGAAACTCTTCGATATTTCTTCTACGCTAGCCTCCAAAAGTTTATTGTTCTCCATCTTAAACAACCCGTACCCTGCCGCCGTCTCTATTAGAATCAGCATTTTCTATTAATTCGGCTAAAAAAAAAAAAGCGATCGAAAATACCAGCTTAAAAAAACAAGGACCTAAGAAACGGAATCTTATTAATAATGAGCACTATTTCTTTAAAAAGTGTACTAAAAAATAGGTTCTTTTTAAATAAATGTAAAAATACGGGCTCTTAAACGAAGAATCTTCAAAAATGTTTTACAAAAATGAATTCTACAGGCGATATTGACAAAATGTACACTGATATTTAACCTACATTTTTTTTTTTTTTTTTTTTTTTCTTATGTGTATATACTTCATTACGGGAAGAATCTTTATCCCGTTTTATATAGCTCTAAATTTTTCAATTGTCAGTTCATTAAAAAGCAGTTGGATTTACTTTTCTTGATGTTCTAGAGAAAACGTATTCATTTAAAATGTCTTTTTCAAAAATTGTTTTAAAAAAATAGATTTTGCCTAATTTTATTCTGTAAAAAAAAACATTTTAAAAAAAAAACCAAAAAATAATTCTGATAATTTAAAATAAAAAGAGGCGACAATAATAAACGTAACACGCCCTCATTGTCTCTTATATTAAATGAAATAAATAAATATGAAATGATATATGAAAGATAAATGGGGTAATTAAAAGATGAAAGAAACAAATGAATAATTGATATATAAATAAGCATAGTTTTCAATTAATTAAAAATAGATTCAACTGTAATAAGCTAAGTCGAGATGCATGGTATTTTATTTTTTATTTATTCTGGTCATTTTCTAACCATTTTCTAGTTTTCAGTTACATAATAAATATACAAATAAATTCTATGGTGGTATCCACTGTATTTAACATTTTTTAACAAATAATAATCGAATATAATTTTATACAATTTACAATTGAAAATATATATGAAATTATTACAATAGATGTAAAAATTAGAACATGTACATTTTTTCATTCACGTCATTGAACGTTTAAAGACGTGACCTTCAGCTGAATCCATGATACATTTTGCAAAAAAAAAAACATTTAACATCCACGTACCAGATAGTTTTGGGTCTTATTGTCCAGGTCATGGGTCAAATAGAATTATTCATTTTTTTTTTTTTTTTCTCTTTTTTTTTTTTTTTTTTTAGTAAACATATTATTTTCTAGCATGTATTTCTTTGTGGGTTCCATAAAAAAAAAAAAAAAAAAAAAGGGGGTAAAAAATGTTACATATAAGAATTATTCTTTATCAAATCTGAAAAAAAATAGAAAAAATTCTTTTCCTTTTTTTGTAAATAGTTGACCCAATTCTTAATTCGAAAAGAGTTCTTTATTATGAATTGAAAAGGATAACGAAAATTCAAAAAGAAACTGTTAAAGATTGTAACAGGTACCTTCCGCAACTTATGTTTCGTTTCAAAGAAACTTTAAAACAAGAACCCATGAAATAGAACAAGCGTGATTTGTGAAATTAGAATTAGATGCAGTAGTAAAACATAGATAAATTATTAAATGAACATAAGAACTGCTACTTTTGCTTTTTGATATCAGTAAAATGTGGTTACTGACATGTAGATGTAAACAATGTGAACACGATTCCAATTATAAGGATATATGAATGTATGTGAATATGTTATATAGCATCAAAGCAACACAAGGGAAGCATGGGGGACTAATTTCATATCGAGTTAAGAAGAGTGTAAAACGAAAATTCATTTATGAATTCCATCTTTAGTTGTTTTTACAATAAAAATCTTTTAAAGATGTGAAGTCGTGATAGAAAAAAAAAACATCTTTTAATTGTGAATCATATAACACTGTATTTCAAACAGAACAGAATAAAATGATTCAAATTATTTCTATGTGTGAAACTGGTAAAACAAAATGTATGGAAGTATGAAGACGAAGGTCATCTAACAACAATACACATATGTATAGATAATTTTGTATCTAAAAGAATTCTTCAACAAAAAAAAATCTTCAAGTACAAGATAAATTCGACTATTAAATAAGCGTAACAAAGATACTACATGAGTATTATTACTTGTGGGGTTTATTACATATGGGTATTATTACATAGACGTATGAATTTTGTATATGTTGCTTAAACAAAAAACAATAATACATAAAAACATAAGAAAAGACACAACATGAAAAACTTTAAAAGTTAAATAACTTTTAATCTACAGACAGTCAAGCAGGCAGACATAATATATTGATCTGTTAAAATGGTGTTTAATTTATTTCATGAAGAACTGTTATTTATTGATAAAGAGGTATTTATTCGTCCACTATTTATATTAACCCCAAATCAATTAATATAAAAGAAAAACAACAACAAAAAAAAAAAAATTATACAGTATAGTCACTTTTATATAAATAACCTAGCTGAAAGTATTCAGTGATAAACGTACATAAAACCAAACAACACAAACGTGTATAGGAGTATATACGGTATATATATACATATGTGTATGTATTAATGCACATGTAACGGTGATATATGTACACTAAATTCGTGATAACTGTACAATATTTTCCACACGTACTGGAAACTATAATTTCGCATATAATATATATATATATATATAGTAAGATAAACAAAAAATGATTTTTATATGTCGATTCTTAAAGTTGTGTAATATTTAACGTATTATGTATTTTAAAAAATTCTACTTTCAAAGAAGAATCTTATGAATTTTAGAAATTACTTCTTAAATTTCGAAATCGAAGACAAAAAACACAAAAGTATAATCCAAATCCTTCAAACTTGACACCGAATATTTTTAATGAAAACGAAGATGAAAAAGAAGTTCCTGGTGACAACAAAAGTAAAAATAAAAATGAATTTCAATTTAAAAGAAATGTGGGATCATTCCAAGGAAATGTACCCAGCAAAAAGTTTATTAAAAAACAAAAGAGAAAGTGAAACATTTATCTTGGAGTTGTAGGTACTACTGAAAAAAATATTATATTTCAAGTAATAC
>LSRZ01000053.1:0-20199 GCA_001625125.1 Haemoproteus tartakovskyi | reverse complement strand
ATATATATATATATATATTTTGAATTAGTTAATTGTATACTTGTTTCTTCTATTTTTTTTCTTGTTTTTTTTGGAAAGGGGTTTACTTCGATTTTTTAAAATAATAAAATAAGTATGAGTTCAAAATTGGAGTTTACTCTTTTTGGAAAAAAAAAAGGTATGTAAACACATATATACTTGTCCCATTTCTCAAGTGTATCATTTTATATATATTAAATCGTAAATTATAAGATTTATGGCATATAGAAGATATGTATTAACATAGTGAAAGTGTATTCGATGCTTATATTTCTCATTTTTATTTTTTATTTTTTATTTTTATTTATACCTTTTTCAATACAGCGAAAAAAGAATTACAAGGTAGAAAAAAAAAAAAAAAAAAAAACGACAAAAGAAGAAGTTGGGTTCTAGAAATAAAATATAGAAACTTAAAAAGATAAGATCCTACAATTTGAAGAATGTAAAAATAGAAGAAATTTTAAATTAAAAATTATAATTTTATAGAAGAATGTACTAATTAAGGAAATGAACATTATAAGACAGGAAAACGAAAATTATAAGAAAGGAAAACAAAAATTATAAGGTAGGAAAAAAAAAATTATAAGATAGGAAAACGGATCAACGAACATAATTACAACACTCACTAAAAAGAAACTGTTGTAATTATTTGCTTTAATTATTTGCTTCAGTAAACAAACAAAGTAATAAAAAACAAAAAAAATATAGTAAAATAAACATAAGGTACTTTTTGTTGAAAATTGGAGACTGAGAAAAAAAAAAAAAAAAACGAAAAAAAAAAAAGGATGCCAAATTGAAGACACCATTTTATTCAAAATGATTGATACTGTAGAAATTACAAAACTAAATTGTCATGAACAGATCAACAGTCATTTGATTCGTATGGGCAATTGTAACATACTATGTGATTTGCCCTTAAATTCAGAAAGTATTATAAATAGTAAAACATTTGATAATGATTTTCTAAATAAAGAGAAATTCGAAGAATCTATTAAAGATATGGCAGAAAAATTATCTTTAGATAAAAGACATTTACCCGTAACTATTCATTTTATATTAATTACTAATATAGAAGGTTTTGTCGGATTACCAATTTTTTGTAAATATTTTGATTTGTCCAATACAGAAATCATATGTACCAAACCTACCTATTATTTTGCATTATGTGTTATACAAAATTTACAAACAAAAGAAACTTACTTGCCTTTATGGGAAGAAGATGAAAGCACAAGAGAGAATCTCTTCTCCTATGATGAAAATAAATATTATAATTTCGATTCTTCTTTAAGAAAAAATATGCATTTGTTATCATATAAAGAAAAAATAAATTTTAAATATAAAGATGTAAATTTGGAGTTTTCTTGTTTTAGTAGTGGATATGCATTAGGAAGTTGTAATTTTACTATAAAGTCGAATTTTATCAGTTTTCTTATTATAGGAAAATCTTGTTATAAACTCAAAAGATACCCAAGTCATTTTGATACGAAATGCTTTGAAAATATTGATGTTGTGTTATTTACGTCTTATATGTCTAGTTCAACAAAATGGTTCAATATGTTAGAAACAAATAAACGAAAAAATGAATCCTCATCAACAAACATGTTGAATAAAATAAAATATGATGAAAAAAAAAAAACTAAAGAGGAAATGGGAGAACAACGTCAGATCAAAAAAAAAAGTAAAAGCGACCGGAAAACAAGAATGGACAGTGCTTTAGGGGAACAATTTATGCGAAAGAATCCTCCTATGCCATTAAATGAATTAGATAAATCTATATGGAATAGAATTAATTGGTCCATAGGATCTAGTTATAAAGATTCCATAAATCGATTATGTTCAATAGTTATACGAGCGATAAAAAATAAAGGATGTGTACTAATTCCAATTGATATATATTTTTTGTATTTTATTGAACTAACAGAACTCATAGGAGTAGCAATAAGCAAGCATTTGAGGAAAGAAGAACAAGTTATCATTTATACGATTTTGCCAAATGTTAATGATGCTATTTATTATGCTGAGTCTTGTGCCGATTGGGTCGATGAAACTAGAAAAGAAAAATGTTGCAGAACGAAATTTCCGGAACATCCTTTTTCATTCAATCTGATGAAAAGAAATAATAGATTAATTGTTGGAAATGATGTTGAAGAAGTAGCACATTTATTTAAATATCCTTGTATATGCCTTATTCAAGATTCCAGCTTACGATTGTTTGAATCGTTAGATGTCTATAAAAAATGGATGGATGATGAAAAAAATTCAATAATTCTTGTAGATACCATGTATGATCCTTTAAAAGTCTTACCGCCTCATCACCTTTTAAAATCAAAAATAACGATTTTCTATTGCCCCATAAATTGGCAGTTAAGCGAAAAAGACATTTTAAAGATTATACATTCAAATAAAGAAAATAAATGTCATTATATTCTGCCACATCAGATGCAATCCTTTTTTCAGAAATTGGATGAACGACTAACACAGGACAAATGGAAAAGAAATGTTGAGCTAATAGAGGAATGGAATAAAAAACAAAAACAAAAACAAATCAAACTGCAAAAACAAATGCAAAAGGGAGAGATTGAAGATAGTGGTGGTCCAGGCAATATCTCTCATATGCAAAATATGGATACACAAATGCTTCTTCAACGAGATAAGGAATGTACTGTTACGAAAACAGTTTTCCGAAAATTAAAAAGAACTTCTTTAGAAAAACTGTTAAAGCAACAAAAAGTTCAACAGACCACAGAAAAAATGCCCCAACAGCCTGATATACCCGACGAAGAAATAAAAGAAACTATCTTAGAAGTAATGAAGAAAGAAATAGATTGTAGTTGTATACAATATTTATATGCGTTCAAAAAAATGAAAATCATTTGCAATGACTTTTCATCAGAAATGAATAAGAACATGAAAGCCATTCGTTTTTTTTGTGACAGTCAGGCACCATTAGAAAAAATATTGATTAAAGCAGACAAAATGTATTTTGCTAAAGTAGAATGTCAGTTAACTACTGCTTATATGGGCGATTTGCTGAGTGCAGAAGATATTCATGTGAAGAGAGAAGATGTCACAGGTGCAGATGAAACAGAAGAAGAAAAAGAAAAGGAACAAGAAACAAAAGAA
This sequence comes from Haemoproteus tartakovskyi, assembly GCA_001625125.1. Taxonomy (NCBI): domain Eukaryota; phylum Apicomplexa; class Aconoidasida; order Haemosporida; family Haemoproteidae; genus Haemoproteus; species Haemoproteus tartakovskyi. The sequence continues at coordinate 17,058 of LSRZ01000053.1, read as the reverse complement.
AAGGAACAAGAAACAAAAGAAAAGGAGCAAGAAACAAAAGAAAAGGAGCAAGAAACAAAAGAAAAGGAACAAGATACAAAAGAAAAGGAACAAGAAACAAAAGAAAAGGAACAAGAAACAATAGAAAAGGAACAACAAAAAAAAGAAAAGGAACAAGAAACAAAAGAAGAGGAGCAAGAAACAAAAGAAAAGGAGCAAGAAACAAAAGAAAAGGAACAACAGAAAAAAGAAAAGGAACAACAAAAAAAAGAAAAGGAACAACAAAAAAAAGAAAAGGAACAACAAACAAAAAAAGATTGCAAAACCAACAAAAAGAAACAGTTACTGTATGGTACTATAGAAGCGAAAGATGTACAGCAATATTTAATAGAAAAGGGATACAAATCGAAGGATATGAAGATTCGTTATCCATATAAAGGGAAAAATGTTCCCTGGAATGTAAAAGTTAAATCGGTAAATGGAGAAATTATATGCCACGGTTTAAATGACATAGAAGTTTTTACAGCAAATGACGTGTTACGAAATCATATTACGGAAATGGTATTTAATCACCTAGCAAAATTTTAAGTATAGATATATAAAAAAAAAAAAAAACTATATATACATATATATATATATGTAGTGAAAATATTAGAAAAACAAATATTACCATGATTTTTTTGTAGAAAGCGATGATTGTAGAATATCATGAATTGTAAAAAAAAAAAAAGATTACGACCTCATTTTAAAATGATATGGCATATCAACTTCACTTTAGAAGCAAGAAAAAAAAAAAAAAACGAATGATCATTTTTTTTTTTTTCTATATCTTTTAATCGTTTATATAACAATAGTTACATCGAAAAGTTTTTTTTTTTTTAAAGACTATATTTTGAAGTTTAAAAAGATAGAAAAAACCTTTAATTTCGTTAAATCGAAGAACAAAACAGGAACAAATTAAAAATCTATTTAGACATAGCAGAAATCGAAAAAATGTTTCTTCTGTAAAATAAAAAAAAAAAAAAAAAAAATAAGAACTTCCTATTACATATAGACTTCTTATTACAAATAGAAGTAATATGTAAAGGAGATACAACATATATATATGGTATAAGTGTGTTTGTATGTGTATGTGTGTGTGTCATATAGAGATATCAGTTACACGGAAAAGTTCAAATAAACGGCATCATATATAAAGGAATTTTTAGAAATTTCATTCAAAACTTTCTTTTCCAATTTTTTTTGTTTGCATGAAAGTTTCCCCATATTTGACCATGCAAGCGAACTCTTTTTAAATAACCAGGTGGCATCTTTTCCATTTTATCTCGTTGTTGTTTATAATACAAATGATATTCTTTCGGAATATTTTCAATTTCATTAAAATAGCCATTTATCGTTAACAGAAAATTATTATTTATTGATGCTACATATTTGGTTTGGAAAAACCCTTTTTCATTAAATATATTTCTTGTTTTATTGTTCTCATTTATATTAATATTATTATTATTAATATTATTATTATTATTATTATTATTATTATTATTATTATTATTATTATTAGCAGTAATAGTAGTATCTATAGTATTTGTAGTATTATTCATATTAATATTATTACAATTATCATTATTATTATCATCATCATTATTATTAATATTATTAATATTATTATTAAATGTGGATTTCTTAAAATCATTATCATTACTATAATTCATATTATTATAATTGTGAACACTATTAGAATCGACATCATTGTTATAATTCATTTTAACCCTTAATACATTAGTTATAGGATCAATTTCTGCAATGACATTTGGCAATAAATAACCTGCAATGTTTCTTTGATGTTCCAAAATTTCCGATTCTTCTACATATGTTAATGGAGTAACACATATTGTCCCAATTTCCTGTAATACATATCTTTGATATATTTTTGCATTTTTAAATATATCTCGTATTTTTTCTACATGTTGTTTATGTACCCCTGGTTTTATTTCATTTCCATTTATCAAAATTGTATTTATTTTACTTGCTTTGTTTTCTAAAAACTCGTTTTTTGTTAATTTGTTAATATCGCAATGTTCCCAAAAAAACAAAAAATCTCGAATTAAATAATTATTCAAAATAAGAATCGTAATATTTCGTTCGCATTTGTTAATTTCATCAAACAAACTAGCACCATCTATAATAACAAAATCGGATGTTTTATCAAAACTATCGTTCTGTTTAATTATTCGATGTACAGGAAAATGGTTCTCTTTTTTTTTCTGCATATGAATTTTAAACCAGGACATATAATTCGAATCATATAATACTTTTCTTTTGTTTACTTCTGGAAAGATAATAGTAGATGCACTATTTATCAAACTAAATAAGACGTCATAATATTCAATCTTGTTTGGTGGCATACAAAGAAGAGCCGTATCTGATTCTTTGAATGTACATATTTTGTTTAAATTCTGAGATTGTTCCCATATTTTAGAAATTAAAAATTGTATGCTTCGGTCACATTCATTCTCTCTCGATAATTGCAAGAAAATACTACTTTCTTCTTCACACATTTCATGTTTATCTATTTCTATTCCATTCCCTACTCCTGGATCATTTCTTTTCGTTTTCTTTTTCTTCAACATCCATTCTTCCCATTTTTCTTTCCAATTTTCTCCCCATTGTTTTGATATATTATTATTATTATTATTAGATATATTATTATTAGATATATTATTATTAGATATATTATTATTAGATATATTATTATTAAATATATTATTATTAAATATATTATTATTAAATATATTATTATTAAATATATTATTATTAGTTACTTCAGTTTTATTACGATTGTCACTATCCTCATGTAACTTGAACTTGTGATGTATTTGTATTTGTTTTGGATAATATGAAGGTTGGTAAAGAAGTTTGGATGCAATTTCTTCTTTCCCTTCGGCCCAATCTTCTAAATATTGTTCGACAGTTAAAATATCTGGTTTGTCATAACATATTAAAAAGGGAATTTGTAGATGAAAAGAAATTTCTTCAATATAATGTTTGTAAAATGGATGACATAAAATTAAATCTGTTTTATTTTCAGAAATAAAAAAAGAATATTTTTGTTTTATTTGTTTCGAATTCTTTATAGGAATCGGTATTGATATGTAATCAAAGTTATTCATAAATATACAAAATTTGAAAACAACTTGCGAATAACATGGTGGGAATAAACCTCCGATTCTCTTTTTGTAAAATTCATTTTTCTCATTTTTCTCATTTTTCTCTTTTCTTTTCTCTTTTTCTTTTCCATTTCTATTGTCATTTATTTGAAAATATTCATTTATGTAATATAATAATTTCTCGTTCATCACAATTACATCCTGTCGAAACGTTTCAGAACTCACAGTTGTGTTATTCGTGTGAATGCGAAATGAACTGCTCAGCAAATTACAGACAGTGCTAAAAGCTCTCTGAACAGTCGAAATATACAAGCCACTCTTTAATGTCATTGTCTCGTTATCTCCCCCAAAAAAGAGAAACAAAAACTTTATCAATTAAACAATAAATATATCATTTTCTCTTTTTCTCTTTTTCTCTTTTTCAAAATCTATAAATCGTATTTACCGTTATAGATTCAAAACAAACACATTCATAGATCTTCTTTATAAGCAATATTCATACAAGGGTAAAGAGTAAAATAAAGAAATTGCATATATGTTATTTTATTTCTTGTCCTTTTGTCATTTTTTTTTTTTTTTTGTTTAAACACGCAGTTATTTGATGTGACATATTATTTTAACGGTTTAAAAAAAAAAAAAAAAAAATAGGAACAATTAATACGTTGTTTTTTCTTTAAAATATTTTTCCTTAAACATACATATTGTTAAAAAGATTGAGTTAGATACTGTTGAAGGAAAAAACAAATATATTCAAGAATGTAATTCATATTATATCCAAGACATAATTCAAAATGTTACTAAAAAACAATACTTACATTTTGTAGGAAGATACAACACCCTTTACAACACCTTTTACAACCCTTTTACAACACTTTCATTTTTCTTCTATAAATTACTTCAATAGTTCCCTTGCACAGTTGTGTTTTGTACAGGCGCTTACAAAAAAAAAAAAAAATTAAAAAATACCTACACATCGATTTTAAATACACTGAAACATGTTGATTCGTTAAACCTCTTTATTTTATAAAAACAAGAATCGGGGAAGTTTTAATTTCGAAAATAATACCATATGTTTGTTCCATCTGTTCCATCTGTGTTTTTTTTTTTTTTTTTTCCGTTTTTTTCCGTTTTTTTTCTCTCGGGAAGATATATGGTTCCAAATACTTAACCAAGAAAAACTATAACCATTTCATCCGTTTTCATTTTTGATGTGAAAACTTTTTATGATCATTTATGATCATTTATATGTATTTTTTATTTTTTATTTTAATGATACAGATAATGCAATTTGTGTTATCAAAATGAAGCATTAAGTTTTTCTGACATCTTCTCCTTTTTATTTTTTTTTTTTTTTTTTTTCAACACTTTTGTACGGTCTGCTACTTTTTATTTTTTTATTTATTTTGAGATTTATAAATAAATTATATTTTAATTTCGTATATTTGAAAGCTCCTATTTTTTCTATTCCTCATGAATTCTTTTTTGATGTTATGCACATTTATTTATTCTTATCGTTTTTATTTATTTATTTATTTTATTTATATATTTTGCATACATAAATAATATCTAAAAACAGGATGAATCAACCAATCATTTAATCATTCATTCTACTTCCAATAAACTTCTCTTTTCAAATATATTTTGATTAGTAATATTTTTGTGATGTATTATTTTTTCTTAATAAATAGCGCATCTTTTTTAATTTATTATTATTTTTTGTTTTTTTTTTTATTTATGGTTTTTCCGTTTGATTTCATCTGTGTTTAATCTGAAAAGATATTTGCAACATACAATTCCAACTATATCTGTTTCAGTCAAGCTAAGAAAAAAGTAATACAGGAAATACCGTATTAAGGATGAAATAACAGTGGACCTGTCTATGTTTTGTTAAATATCGTTGTAATATTAGAAACGTAAACTAAAAAAAAAAAAAGAAGAAACAGTTCCAAAAATAAAACACACAAGAGAAAAAGTTGAGATTAAAAAGGTTGCAAAATACAAGAAATCGGAATAAAAAAAAGAGTGAAAGAATAAACAAAAATTACCAGAACAAGAAAGAAGGGAAAAGAAACAGTTTTATATATTAAAGATAGAATTTCGAATATTGGTTAACGAAAATCTTAAAAAGAGTAAGTAAAAATGGGACGTAAAAAACGAAAGTTGGATTTAGAATTAAAGCCTTTCTGTTATTACTGCGATCGGGAGTTTAATGATGAAAAAGTTTTATTACAACATCAAAAAGCTAAACATTTCAAATGTTTACTTTGTGACAGAAAATTGGATTTAGCAAATAGTTTAGCACTTCATATGATGCAAGTACACAAAACTGTTTTAAAAACAGTTCCTAATTCTTTACCGAAAAGAAGTAATCCGGAATTATGTATAAAAGGGATGAATGGCGTACCTACAGAACTTATTGAAGATAATTTAAATAAATTAAAACAAAAAATTAATGCATTTAATGCCAAAAAACAAGAAAAAATAAATAATGTTTCTAAAAAAACACAAATGCCAGTGACAGAAATGTTAAGCTATCCTTATGGATCTACTGCAAATTATTTTCCCGTTCCTTATATGTATCGTGACCAACCATTTGGTATGATGACATATTCAGAATCATATCAGAACGCTCCAAACATTCCAAATATTCCGAACATTCCAAACATTCCAAACATTCCAAACATTCCAAACATTCCAAACATTCCAAACATTCCAAACGCACACAAGGTTCCACCGTTTCCAAATGGAGAAAACATATCTTCCACAAAAGTTACCACCACGGAAAATGCCGTTAACTATTCAAATCCGGTAAATAATGTGAACTCATTAACTGAGAGTAGCGTGCCAACAAATGATCAACACGCTGTTGGTGAAAACATCAAAAAAAAAAATCAACACGACAGCGTAATTGATAATGGAAAAGAAAAACATGAAAACAGTGTAGAACAAAAGAAGGTATCAGCAAATGAAACCTGTATATCGAAATCCACTTCAAGTGATGAAATAACGAAATCAGAAGCAAAAATTACATTAAATCTTATGGACCCTTTAAATATATTTGAAGAGTTACCTTTTAAATTGCCTATGTTTTCCTCCAACACAAACAAAATAAAAACAGATGAAAACATAAGTACGTCTTCTTCGCATTTATCTAAGCGCGAGCCAAAAAACAAAACGGATAATCATATGAATCTCATGACACAACAAAATATTACACCGGAAAGTCCTACAAATGCTGATGATGCTCGTGTTTCTAATAATACAGACAATCCCCAAAGTGATGCTATAACCGATAATGATAAAAATTCAGGAATACCCGTAGTTCCACAACATCTAATGTTGTCTCCGGTCTCTAATTCGGCTCAAAATGCCTTCGTAACATCTCCGAATGTATTATTTACTTCTGGCCGACGTCCACCGTTTATACCACCTCCCCCTATAACAACATCAAGTAATTTACATGTACAACAATCTTCTGCATTTGTACCAACATCTTCTCAATTTCTCCCACCGTCGCGACTACCATATATGTCATCTAGTTCTTCTTTATCGAATTTTTTACCTACATCTGTATCTTCTACTGTTTCTTCTGTATCGGCGGTTGCTCCCATGTCTTCATTTCCAACGGCTCTAACGACACCGACAACAGTAACACCACAACGACTTTCTTACCTTTTACTTTCAGGAACGTCGATGAATATGACTTCTACCATGATCGCTGACGAATTATCAACATTTCCAAACTTTCCTAATGCTAATACGTTCCATACGCTTATGTCTCAAGAAGCGAGTGGAATGTATCTAAAAACCTATACGGATATCGGAGCGACGTTTGAACGAACCAGTTATTCAAGGCTAAATCAAACTAAAGATGATTCGTTAATTAAAGACAACGAGTTGAATAGAAAAGATGAAAAGATATTCTTTTTTAACAACTCAAAAGCAAAAACAGTTCGATTGAGTATACCACCTCCGTCGACGATTGAGTTATCATCACATGTAAAAGGTTTAATATTATTTTATGAAGAAGCGGTAAACAAAACGAATCCCTCTTCTCTTTACTTATTCTGTTTATTTATTTTTTTTTTATTCTGTTCATTTTTGTTAATTCTTTTCATTTTTTTTGGTATTTATTTATGTATTCACTTTTTTTTCTTTTTTTTTTCAGGATTATGTATACCAAGTAAAAGCGATGCGGGAGTTTGGATGGAGCATGAAAAAGAAATCTGAAAAAAATTGATCACTTTCATGAACTATGTTAAATCTGTTAAACATATGTTCTTTTTTTGAGAGTTGTTTGCGAATGTAAAATTCAGTGATAGCATGTGTGGTTTACATTTTTGAAATATATGATCATGTAAAAATGTATTATAAATAAATCAAAAAGTATTAAATGATAGAACGTGAAAAATAAACGACCATAAAAAGTAAAACGTTGTATAAAATTAAACAGTGAAGTGAATAAATATATATATATATGTATATATATTTATGTTTTATCAAATAAAAAAGCACAAATAATTAAATATATATATATATATAAATATATATATATATATATTGATATATATGTGTAATCAAAATAATGTTTGCATTGATTTATCATTTCTGTTCTGTTTATTTCAGTTTTTTTTTTTTTTCTTGAAATAACGTATACGTTTTATCCTATTGTGTTGTCACATATTTTACAGTTGTTATATACAACCTGTTATTTTTTGTTTTCATCACAATATTTTAAATAAAACGTTCATATGTTCTCCTCTGAGTGTTCTTCGATTTTTTACATATTTTCCTTAAATTCTTAATTAAGTGTGTCTATTTTGTATCTATTTGCTTCTTTTTTCTTTTCATTTCATGTTATATTTGTTTTCATTATGATTTCTAAGTCCAATATAACAAATCTTCAAATTTTAATCAATTACAATGATTTCATTATTAGGTTCGTTACACCTGTGTCTCTTTGTCCCTTGGTCTTCTTTTTCCACTACCTCCAGCGATCTTTTTTCCCTTCCTTTTTCACCTGCTTTAAAAAAAATAGCAAAAAAAAAAAAAAAAAATATTTCTACACCTCATATTATGTGGCGGTATACAATTTAAGAAACTGCACCTACAATGTTTATGTACATCTAGTATTACTGGCTGAGCTATGTACGTCAACTTATAATTTACACGAAATTTTATTAATACAGTACACAGGTGACTTATTATAATAGTGATGTACATCTCTACGTTATTCTAACTGTCTTTTTTTTTGTTGTTTTTTTCTTTCATTTTATTGTAGGATATTTTATTTGACTACTCTCCTTTGAATTCATATGGTTTCGTTTTTTTGGTGAAAACACATGACATGACATGCATACGTTTTTGTTTTTTTTTTTTTTTTTTTTTTAATTCCCAATTCAAAATGTTTCCTTCACAATACATAATATATAAGAAAGAGTATGTACATAAAAACAAACACTCACTATTACCTTCATTAATATTATTTACTTCCGTAAGCACATTTGAATTTCTCAAATGGTATGTCTCTACATCAATAACCTCTTCGACTTTTGTTTGTTTCGTTTCCCCCCTGTTTTCTACTTTTGGAGGAACTTCTTCAATTTGTCCATCCGTTAAAACAATTAAAGGAGGAAGTGTCTCGACAGGGTTAACCTGTTCAATAATACATACTTCCTCGGGTATATCTATACACACCACTGGTTTGCCACTCCTGGTATCGTATGTGTCACAAATCATGCTAGAAAAACCGTGCGTTTGGGAATCTACATGTTCATCCATATTTTTACTATTCGCAATTGGTCTTCCTACTCGGGTACAATACAACATATTATATTCATGTTTTAATTTGTTTAACAAAGCGTAAAATCGTGGACCATGTGACGAATATTGAATGTGTGCCAGTTCGTGGAGCAAACTACCAATAATAAAATCGTAATGGAACATATACTTATCGTTAGCATTTGTTCGTAATCTCAGCTGTAGATAAAATAAAAATATCAAAAACAAAGAAAGTCATATTATATCATGTGTTCATAACAAAAAAAAAAAAAAAACAGAAAGAAAGAAATCACAAGAACACATAACGAAAAACAAACAAAGCAAACATAATTATTTTATTTACAACCAGCCTCTACATTTTCCGTAACAAAAAAAAAAAAAAAGGTCTATATAACAGAACTACTACAATTTATAAATATCACTATCATTATGTTCTCTTTTTTTCCTTCGAAAAAAGGAAATGCATTCTCATAATTGTTTTTCTTTTCTCAGTTTTCATTTGTCATTTGTCATTATTCATTTTTTATTTTTTAGTTTTCATTTTTTTTGAATAACAACAACTACCTTAATCTCCGATTCACTTCGAATATACAAACCAACAAATCTCCTATCCGTTGGACAAAATTCCTCTAACACCAAAACCTGCCATTGCCTTTTTTGCATAATAGGCTAATATAAAAAGTAGAGAATTACAAGAAGAATAAATAAAAAAAGGAAAAGGTAAATGAAAATGAAAATGATAAAAGGAAAAGGTAAATGAAAATGAAAATTATAAAAGGAAAAGGTAAATGAAAATGAAAATGATAAAAGGAAAAGATAAGGATACACAAACGCCAAAAAAACAAAAAAAAACAAATGGATAATACGTGAATATCTCATACAACAGACATGTAGAAAGCAATGTTATATAAAAAAGTAATTCCTTACAAAAATTCAATTCTCAAAAACTGGTAGATATGTATAAAGTATTCAACTAACTATCATTATATGTAAACACATAAACAACACATTATCAAAACACTCGGTTCATGTGAATGCACATACTACACATATAAATATATGTATATATATATGTATGTTTCTACACGTTTTTATTTATTACTTCAACTTCTCTTGCCGCAACATTCAAAATGTTCTTCGCCGCCTTATCATTTGGATTCATTACGCGAACCTGGTGAATTTTATATAAAACTGCTTTTCCACGTCTTACCATTCTCGTTTAATAAAATAAAAAGAAATTGCAAAATGTAACGCAGTTGTAATTGAAAATGAAACTGGAACTGGAACTGAAATTGACGAATCAACTGCAACTGAAACTTCAACTTGAATTCCTAATTTGGAATGAACTGTTATTTAAGTTCTTTATTTTTGATAAAACAGCTTTCTGTTTCCTGTGGCGTTTCCTTAACTACAAACAAAACTATTTTTTTGATAGAAAACATAAGAAACAACAAAAAATACAATGGCATATACATGTGGCTACTAATCATATATTAAAAAACACTTGCGTATAAATTTATATAAAAAATAAAAAAAAAAAAAAAAAACTAGAAACAAAAATAGTAAATGTAAAAAAATAGTAAAATTAAAATCCCTTATATGAATGTTTCAATTTTGAAAAAGCAAATGAAAAACAATGTCACGCTGCTTTTTTACAATTACTACTTGAAATGTTTTTTACAGAGAAATTTTTAGCTAATTTGAAATTAAAATATAAAAGAATATCTTAAAACAATATGTGAAAAATAATTAGCCGTCGTGATTTCTTTACAGAAAACAAAAAAAAAAAAAAAAGAACATTTGTCGCGCGAATAAATAATAAAAAAAAAAAATTATATCAACATGAATTATAATTAAAAGAATTATAATCTAACCAATTACCAACAAACAAATTATAATTGCATAAAAATTACCCAAATAAAAAAAATGTGCTTAGTGTTTTAGTGACATAAACTAAGTTAACAAATACACCACACAAAATAACAAATAAATGTAAATAATAACTATCAAAAATTTTATAGTTCAATAAACAGTTTTTATACTATATATATATAATATATATGTGTAAATTACAACATAAAAATAAAATCAAATAATGCACATATATAAAAAAGGGATAAATACATAACTGCCATATTATATACGAATATATAAATGCGCCAACAGTAGTGTGATTAAATATAGTCACTTATATAGAAACAAAAAGGGAAGCACAAACTTTTAAATAACATTTAAATGTTAACATAAACAATATTTTTAAATGGTAGTGTGCAAGAAAATTTAAATGCTAAGGTTAAAGAACATATAAATTTAATAAAAACTTAAATCATGGAATGAAATCTTGATGTTTTTATGCCTATTTATATACATATTATATATACATATAATGATAGTGGAGACATTGCCAAATGAATAAACGATCAGCATATTGTTCTATATGGAAAAGAAAAAAAAAAAAAAAACTAAATATGTAAAAAAAAAAAATGCATATTTAAATATGTATATATATTATATATGTATAATTTATTTATATCTTGTTTTGAGAAAATTGTTTGTGTAATTTTTTTATTTTGTCACAAATTACATAACTTTTCAAATATCATTTACACACCACATTTGTCATTAGGACTTTAATTTATATATGAAGTAGCTATTATGTTTGTTGTGGTTAAAAAAAAAACAAAATAAATATATAAGTATACTACTTTTAAACGCCCCTATTGTTAAAGCTTGTTAAAAGGTATTTTCGAATGAGATAAATGAAAAGATCAAAAAATTATCTATTATACTGACATGCGAATAACCTTATAAAATAAAAAATAAATTGATATATTATAGTGTCGTTCGACAAACAATTACATGTAAAATGAAAATGTTCTATATGTTGTTTATCCATTGACGTTTTAAATATGATGGCTTTGTTAATTTACTTGTTTTTTCAGTTTTCGGCAGTATATTATATACATATTATATGCGTATTACATATTTTTTATTTAAGTCTCTAACTATTGTGAAAACAAATGTGTAAAGCAAAAAGAAGTTGACAAAATAAAAAAAAAATTGGATAATTGTAAAATATATATAAATTAAGAAAAATAAAAGGAATAGCGAAAAAGACCTTTCGACTGTTAAAATTATAAAATAGATGCTATACATTTTAGTTACACTGTGAAAACAAGAAAGTATAAAATTTGTCACAATATCTAAAAGTTATATTTGAGTAAAGTAAGATATCTTATTGAGAAAAATATTACTGCAGTATAATAAAGATATATGAGCGACGACAAAACAATACACATATTTGTGTAATTAATTAAAAAGAAAAAAAAAATAAAGAAAGAAACGCTGTAATTACAAGTTAAAGGATCATAACATAAGAGCGAATACATTTACATATGCATCTTTAAGAAAAAATAAATACATGTAGAAATAAATAATTAATTAATTAATTAATTATATATTTTCAAATTTTCGTGATGAAATATAAGTTTCTGAAAAAACAAAAACAAAAAAAAAAAAAAAAACCGAAAGGAAAGGAAAGTAAAGGGAAAAAGGATTCATATGAAAACATTACGTCACTGTACACGTTCGGTATATATGGATTTGTATCAAATTCATCAAACATAATGTATTAAACGATCTTAAAAACACTTCGACATTATAAATGTTAGTTTATGTTGCATATTTGTTATGTATCGCATCTGTAAAAAACAACATTTTGGGGAAAGAACGCAAAGTGTATCTTCTTTCTTCTATGTATTTAAATACATATCCTTTCATTTTTCTCATATATCTATAAAATGGTAATTCAACTTATTGATGCAACTCACTAGTTGACGAAACAGCTTATATAAAACAGCCAAGCGTATTAAACATTTTTTTATTTCGTTGAAAAAATATAGATATCTGTACATATTTTTACATATATATGCACAACAACCAAAACCCAACGGAGAAACTTTTTTCTCTGTTGAAATCATATAAGATTAATTATTTCAGAATAATTATTTAAAAGTATTTAAGGAGATTTATTTTTAAATATAAGAAAATTGTCATTTAATAAACAACGTTATGAATTAAAAAAAATAAAAAAAACAAGTCTCTTTATTCAGTGTGCCGATAAATTATATTGTATCGAATCAATGAATAGATTGTGTATCTCATTATGGGGTTTTAGCACGTTTTTTTGATATTTACATTTTTTACATTTACTATATTGTGTAATATTAAATTTCTTATTCTCTAATAATTTCTTCTTGAGATTTTTTTTTTTTTTTTTTTTTAGGGGGAAGGGGGGGTCCTGTTCTATTTTTAAAAATACGTTAAAATATGTTTAGCGTCAATGGCATGAATTAATGTAAATCTGTGATTTACTTCTCACCTTTAGAAAATATATTTCCTAATTAGTACTCTCAGGTTGTACAGATGTTTATAACTAGAAAAAATCAATACAAAATTCTTTTCGTATTAACATACATGTGCACACACACTTAGCATGTAGTTGAACAATTACTAATATTGACGCAGTTATCTCGACTAAGATAACGTTTTTTATATTTTAGACGTTCAGAATATTCGCTATGTGGTTTTAATTTTTTTTTTTCCAATGAGTTTTCTACAACATCTTCATTTTGTACACTTCCTTCAGTTTTATATTCATATTTCTCTGTATTTTCTTCATGTTTAACATTATCATAATATATATTTTCTTCTTCTTCTTCTTCATTAGCATGATAATCTATATTTTTTTTGTCTTCCCTTTCGTTGTCAAATACATCTTGTTCATCATCATTATAAACTATATTTTCTTCTTCTTCTTCCTCTTCTTCATATTGTTCTTCTTCATCTTCTTCTTCTTCTTCTTCTTCTTCTTTTTCTTCTTCTTTTTCTTCTTCCTCCTCTTCTTCTTCTTCTTCCTCCTCCTCTTCTTCTTCTTCCTCCTCCTCTTCTTCTTCTTCCTCCTCTTCTTCTTCTTCTTCTTCTTCTTCTTCTTCCTCCTCTTCTTCATATTGTTCTTCCTCTTCTTCTTCTTCCTCCTCCTCCTCTTCTTCTTCTTCATCCTCTTCTTCTTCTTCATCCTCTTCTTCTTCTTCATCTTCTTCTTCTTCTTCTTCTTCTTTTTCTTCCTCTTCCTCTTCTTGTTTCATATGTTCATCCATATCTGACCACTTTTTGCATTTTATATTTATATCTCTCTTTATATATTTGTTGGTACACATATTGTCCATTTTGTTGATCTTTTGTTTTAATTGAGGCATTAAATAATTTGTTTTTGTCTTGCCAGTAAGTTGGCTCATTTTTTTGTTTTCCCAAATTTGCTAGATTTTCCAAATTTTCCAGTGTTTCTAGTGTTACTGGTTTCCTAATTCGTGTTTGTGTTTTTGTTTGTGGTTTTGTTTTATCGTTTCCTTCTTCTATCTCTTCTTCTATATCTATTTGATCTTTTTGTGATTCTTTTTCTCTCTCTTCTCTTTCTCTCTCCCTTTCCTTTTCCCTTTCCCTTTCTTCCCTCTCCCTCTCCCTCTCCTTCTCTCTCTCTTTCTCTTTTTCCTCGGCTTCAAAAATATATTCTAAAGAATTTTCTTTGTGGACATTAGGAATTCCTATGCGCTTGTTCCACATACTTTCTACATAGGTGATAAAATTTTCATAGTGCATTAAATTTTTCACTGGATATATTCGTTTATATCCTCCTGAATTTTTATTTTCATAATTAAACCTACTAATTGTTAATTTTTCTCTTAACTCTCTTTTATTTTTTGATAAAAAATCTTTATAATTTTTTCGGAATTTCTGAACATTTAAGTATTCTTGGATATGTATTAGTCGATATTTCGATCTCATATATAGTATATTTAAAGTATCTTTGAGAACTGAATATTTTACTTTTTCATCTACCATAGAAGTAACTCCAAAAGAAGGTGAATGGTTCACTTCTAATAGCCAAGGTTTTAATTTATGATCAAGTAAAATATCAAATCCTAATATTTCAAAACACATACTGTTAGAATAATCCCCTATATGAGATGAATTGTAACAATGTTTTAATTCTGGTTGTATTGCACAAATAGTTTTTACAATAAGCCTTTCTATTTTTTTCATAACAGTATTCATAGGTAATCCTTCTTCTTTTAATTTTTCAAAAACTACTTTCCAGCTTCTTTTGTGTCCTAACGTTGCATCTTCCGGATTTTCTGAGTTTTCAAATTTTTCCGAATGTTTATTAATAGAAAAATTCGTTAAATGCATATTTATCTGCTTTAAATTTTTCGATTTCGGTAATTTATATTGTTCAATAGAAAATCGAACTAAACCATCTTCATGTAGAAAAATTCGTAACGGGTCACAACCAGTAATTAATACATATAATCGAATATCAAATTTCAAATTATTTATTAGGAGAGGCATATGTACATATCTCTGAATTACACAACTATCATATTTATAAATATCGTTTAATTGTCTTGTCAAATAAATTCCTTTTCCTTGACAAGAATTCTTTAATTTTACAATATACGTTTTTGGAATTCTTTGTTGGTTAAAATAATTTTTAAAATCGGATTTCTCATTGGGAAGAATCCATGTAGAAGGAAAAAAATTGTAACTTTGAGGAAATCGTTTTTTCAATTTTTTTAAATTCTTACACAATTCATCTTTTCTAGTAATACCTTTCATTCCTATAAAATGATTTACTTTCTGAAATTTTTTTAATTTTCGAAATCTTTCTTCTGATATAGACGTATCTAACCAAAATACATCCCAATCATCAGAATTGGGATCTGCTTCTACCCAACATTTCATATCACCAACTACTTTTTTCAAAATACTGTATCGAGTGTTTGCTAAATGAATTTTGAACATGTGTTTTCTCTTTCTTAAATTCAAGTCAGAATCAATATATAAATTAATAAGTTTATTATTTTTTGCTTGATATCTTTCCATATCTTCATTTTTTTCTTTATCTTTATTTTTCTCGTTGCCATATTTACTATATCGTGAATCCCCATTCCCTTGGCTATTAGGATCATTTATTTTATAAACGGGAAGACATTTTTTCATTTTTCTTTTTAAAAACTTTACTCAATTTTTATTCAAATCTATATAATTGGGTTCATTTATATGATTATAAATTTAGAATGAGTTTATTATCTTTTTTTTCTTTGTTTGTTTATTTTTTTTCTGTTTCTTTCTAAGGTTATTTGTAATGATTCCCATAAACGACACAATATAGAGTTTTTTTATTCTGAAACGAAATTTTGTTTCAATTTTCTCAAACAAATTATACAACACACTTTTCTGCAAATTGAACATCAGTAGGATAAACATATTTTGTTTATAAGAATTTGACAGTTTTACCTTTTCAAATTCTACACTAACGTTTTTTACATTACTATACACTTGTATATTTACAAAAAGAAATGGGAAACACAAAAAGTTGATGATGAAATAGTATTTCACAAAATATTTACAAAATATTTCACAAAATATTACAACAAAATATTACAACAAAATATTACACAAAATATTACACAAAATATTACACAAAATATTACACAAAATACTCCAAAAGAAATATTCACTTTAGAAACAAGAGTTATAGAAAACTTAAAAAATAAAAGAATCTTTGCTTTTAAACATCATAAAAAAAACAAGAAGGACTTTCATAAAAAAAACAAATTCTTCAAAGATGTATAACAAGGTAAATCAAGATATCTTTAGATATGCAGATTAGATATGCAATAAAGTAAAAAAAAAAAAAAAAAAAAAAATAAAAAAGCATGTCGTCATTTATAAGAATTAGAAAAATAAAGATTCGTCTACATATGTTCAAGCTCCCTCTTCATATATTTAATTCATAATAACAAAAATAGAAATATAAAAAAATAAAAAAATTTAAACAAACATTAACAATAAACGAAACAAAATATACTAAACAAAATGCTAAACAAATACAAAAAAACAATACAAAACAAAACTTATACTAAAATGCAAGACGATCAAATCATCTGTTGTTTTTTGTTTTTTGTTTTTTTTTAATAAAGACAAATACGTATAACTCCAATAAGAGAAAAATGCTCTTACCTTAATTTTTATTAAAAGAAATAAAGCTTATGTAATGTAATGGTTTTCT